>JAOTQH010259471.1:0-21004 GCA_025631255.1 Cornus kousa | reverse complement strand
CTATTGAAGCTGCAGCCTATGACAATGGGAGTTGGTATGGCAACAATGGAAATGTTGATCTGTTTTCATCTAATGTGGCTCATTTGGCACTTAGTCAGTCTCGTAGGAGACTAGGATTTCACGGATATCTACTTGAGGGTAAACTGCAGATGCCCAAGCTTTGGTCTGCAGAGCAAGTGAGGAATCTCAGCTCGTTTGGATTTTATTTTAAGTTAACATTTCAGCAGTTTGCATCTTTTTGAAAAATAGGTGGCTCCCAAACAAGATTTTGAATAATTTAACTTCCAAATCTAGGAAATATTCACTGCGTATAAATTGTATTGGGAAAGTGTCATAACTTCATATTGGTAGTATTTTTGCTCTTCAATTGTATGTTGTGGTTGTATGTTTAAGCCTCTTTTCTTTTGAGGTTCTTTTACGCATCCGTTCAATGCTCTTTTTGTTTATTGAGTTCTCTAGTTGAATATTATGACCTATTATAATAAGTGTGTGACAAACATTTGGAAAGGACCGAAAAGGTTGAAAATCTGTCATTCTCTGTTAACATGTCCAAAGGATGTAGTTTGAGAAATTATTAATTATTTGGTTTGTCATTTTGTTTTTGAATATCGTGAGACTTCTTCACACACTGAAACTATTTTACTTTCTTTTTGCTTAAATACTATCACAATTTATCTATTACTGTTCTTCCACACATTTAGACCTAATTTTGTTCCCATGTTTATTTTGCATTTGCTTCTCTTTTTCTGTTTACAGCCAAACCTTTATACTCTTGTTATCACCCTCAGAGACGCTTCAGGTGATGTAATTGACTGTGAATCATGCCAAATTGGTATACGTCAAATATCAAAAGCCCCAAAGCAGCTACTTGTAAATGGGCATCCAGTAATAATAAGAGGGGTAAACAGACATGAACACCATCCACGTCTTGGGAAGACAAACTTGGAGCCCTGCATGGTTAAGGTTAAGCCTTGTAATTGCTCTCTGCATGCTTACGTTGCAGTTGTTTATTTTGGTTCTGTTTTACTTATGAGATTCTTTTTATTCTTCTACTTGTAGGATTTGGTTCTAATGAAGCAAAACAATATCAATGCTGTCAGAAACAGCCATTATCCCCAACATCCCCGTTGGTATGAGCTGTGTGATTTGTTTGGCATGTATATGATAGATGAAGCAAATATCGAGACACACGGTTTTAATGAATCTGGACATGCTAAGCATCCAACACTGGAGCCAAGTTGGGCTTCTGCTATGATGGATCGTGTGATTGGCATGGTGGAGAGGGACAAGAATCATGCATGCATTATTTCTTGGTCCTTGGGGAATGAGTCAAGCTATGGACCTAATCATGATGCTCTTGCAGGTCTCAGTTTTTTCATTATTATATCTTTTAGTTTGGACATAGATTAATGAACCACCAACCATCACATTTTTTCATAAAGAATTAATAATAGTGTCTGTTTATTTTTCAAGAAATTTATGTGGTGACAAAATAGTTAAACAGCACCATCTGTTTTTGGGAGAAGTGGAAAACAGATCATTTAAATTATTTTGTAGAAGTATGATGTTGAAGCTTCATGCCCATGCCCTTTAGTTGCACTTTCACCTTTATAACTGTCATGGAGAGAATGAATTTTATATTTTGCATTAGACTATATATAATTGTGGTGTTTATTGAGGTATTCTGCATTGTATATTGAAGTCATAGTCATAGACCTAGGCTTCCAGAATCATCCCAAATTTCAGAATTATTGACAAAAAATTAGGAAAAATGGTAAAATGTTAGAAGAAAACTTTAGGCAACGGGAGTCAGAACGAATGAAGCATGCAATGCGGTATTGTAATTGTTCTGGATATAAATTTTACTAATAAATCCAAACAATGCTCAATATAGGGGATATATGTGAGTTCTTAATAATGAATTGGATTTTATTTGCTTGTCAACAGTCAGGCATGGGTCATATATTTTCTCAATTATTTAGAATATATAAATTGCAAATTGCTTCCAAGCACACCGTTTTCTTCTCTGGAGTCATTTTTTGGTCTGACTTCAAAATTTCAGGTTGGATTCGAGGAAAGGATCCATCAAGGCTATTGCACTATGAAGGTGGGAGGTCCAGAACCCCATCAACAGATATGGTATGCCCTATGTATATGCGTGTTTGGGACATGGTGAAGATTGCAAAAGATCCAACTGAAACACGACCTCTGATATTGTGCGAGTATGTTCCTCTTTCATTGCTTACATTATTTCACAACACTAAGACCCATCCTACTTAATTTCTTGGCGACGCGATTCGGTTTGCTCATGGACACTTGACGGACTACTGGCAGGTATTCACATGCAATGGGAAACAGCAATGGAAATATTTATGAATACTGGGAAGCAATTGATTGCACATTTGGCCTCCAAGGAGGCTTTATCTGGGAGTGGGTTGATCATGTTAGTTTTAAAATAGTCTGTAGTTAACAATTTAGAATGTTTCTTGAATTGACTTGATAAAGAGCGCCATAAGCTTATTGTTTAGCCTTTCCAATTTTATTTTTGCACAAACGTCATAAATCATGCAATTTTTTTTTTTTAAAAATCTTTGTAGTTGAATGTCTCCAAGTTTTCACAGTATCAGGCCCAGTAAGGTAGGTTTTTCCTATTTCTTGATACTGGATGGTGTAGTTTTATTGCTTTAAAAGAAAAACCTGAAATAAAATAAGATGAAAGTAGAATAGATTTTCATTGCAAAGAAGAAAGAAAAATAGATTCAGAGATTGCAATGAAATGGTTCTTGCACAGACACCTTACTGACTTTGACCTAAACTAAATATATATTGAGCCCTTCATTGCTTAAGTTTTTTCTGTTTATTATTTTCTTTCTGCCTGAAAGTTTTACAGATCTCACCTTGTTTTATTGATTTTAATTTCTAAGTATGTGTGTTTCACGTCATGTGGTTGGGGTGCGGATTCATTGGAAAGTCTATATTTTGCACTTTGCATTCAGGGGCTACTTAAGGATGGTGCTGATGGTAATAAGCATTGGGCATATGGAGGTGATTTTGGTGATACCCCCAATGATTTGAACTTTTGTCTGGATGGCCTTATATGGCCAGATCGAACTCCCCATCCCGCACTACATGGTAACTTGAATACTCATCTCATTTTTACATAAACCTCCTTCTCAGATAGTGACTGTAGCCCATTCATGGTTCTTTGTTACAGTTGATATTTATTTTTTTCAGAGGTCAAGTATGTCTATCAACCAATCAAGGTTTCATTCAGGGAAGGCAGAATTAAGGTACTAACGTATTTCATTCTGCTGTGCTATCTCCTTTATTGAATCCTTGTTATATTGTAACTGAATTTATACTTCATGGATCATCTACAATGTTTTGTGGATTTTATTTATACAGATCACAAACACGCATTTTTTTGAAACAACACAAGCATTGGAGTTTGGTTGGACTGTTCATGGCGATGGATGCGAACTTGAATCTGGAATCCTCTCTCTCTCATCAATAGAACCTCAGGGCAATTATGAGATAAAGTGGGAGTCGGGCCCATGGTATTCTCCTTGGGCTGCTTCTTCTGCTGCAGAAATATTTTTAACAATAACTGCAAAGCTTCTGCAATCTAAACGCTGGGTTGAATCCGGTCATGTCATTTCGTCTACGCAAGTCCAGTTGCCCGTAAAAAGAGAATTTGTTCCTCATGTAATTGCTCTCAACATATCCCTAGCTTGATATCTATCAGTCTATCCCTGATTTCACTACTTTACAAACAATTATGGTTTTCAGGTCATCAAATCTAAAGATGCCACCTTCGTCGGTGAAATTCTTGGGGATACAATTAAAATCAGCCAGCAAAATGTTTGGGAGATTAAATTTAATTCTCGAACAGGAGGCTTTGAAAGCTGGAAGGTATATTATATCATTGGGTTTTATAAAATTGACTACTGTTAAATAAAATTTACTGATGGAAAAACTAAATGTAAAATGCGTTTCTGATGTTACTTCAAATTAAGCTATGGTAAAAGTTTTGCCACTATTTCTGTCTTCAAATATTATGATATTGTGATATATTATAGGTTGAAGGATTTCCCGTGATGCATGAAGGCATATTCCCATGCTGTTGGCGAGCACCAACAGATAATGACAAAGGGGGAGATGCAAATAGTTATTTCTCGAAGTGGAAAGCTTCCCATCTTGATAATGTGTTTTTTCTTACTGAAAGTTGTTCTATTCAGAATATGACCGATGATCTTGTGAAGATAGCAGTTGTCTATCTTGGTGTGCCAAAAGGTGAAGAAAGTTCTTCTTCATTATCAGAAAACTTAAATGTCCTCTTCCATGTTAATATGACTTGCTCAATCTATAGTTCTGGAGATGTCATTATAGAATGCAATGTAAAACCAAGTTCTGATCTTCCGCCTTTACCACGCGTCGGGGTTGAATTCCATCTGGACAAATCAATGGACCATATTAAATGGTATGGTAGAGGACCATTTGAATCTTACCCTGATCGAAAGGCTGCTGCCCACGTGGGGGTGTATGAGCAGAATGTCAGTGACATGCATGTTCCTTATATTGTTCCTGTAGAATGTTCAGGTAGGGCAGATATAAGGTGGGTGACATTTCAAAATAAGGAAGGTTTTGGAATTTATGCTTCCATATATGGTGATTCTCCACCTATGCAAATGAATGCAAGTTACTACTCCACTGCTGAGCTTGACCGTGCAACACACAATGAAGAACTTATCAAAGGAGACAATATTGAGGCAAGTGTTTCTTTATAATTTTGGTTTTTGTCAAATTAATTTTTTTTATTTTGAAAGTTTCTGCATGAAATATCCTGAAAAAGAACAGAGTATCTTGGGTATGAGGTTCAATTTAACTTTATAATTAGAAAATTTGTAGTTGTTTAAGATCTTTAATTAGGAAAGATGCCGAGTAGAGAGCAGAGAGCTTTAGGCCAATAGTAGGCTTCACAAATTTGGATCTTATATATTCTTTCTAATACTACATAAAGGTACACTGCCCAGTTGTGGTCTTGCTAGAGCAGGCTTTAAGATGATAAGAGTTCAATTGATGGACCGATACAACTTGAGGTGGCCACTCTACTGAATACTGGAGTGAAGGTGGCACAATTTGTTTACCATAAGCTCTTTTTGAACTTGTACAGCAATGGCATGGTTTCCCAAAGAGTCTCCTCATTTTTTATGGCAAACTGCATAGGCACCCTACCATGAATGCTCTTGTAACAAATGCCTTTTCATTTAGATACGTCTGTAGCTTAATTAAAGCATCTAAAGTTGACGAATCTCACCTTGTCACTCTGATCCATGGCATGTAGCTGGATCCTGATTAAATTGGGGGTAACCAAAAATCCACCAACTTTATATTGCTTCTGAGGTAAAAAGAATTGTAAATAAGCAAAAGATGGAGCAGATGCAACAAAAAGTTAATAAGGCTACCTTTTCATTATAGCCGAGTTTATGCTTGCTGGACGACCTAATTTAGGCTCCTTAATTTGACTGAGTATATGAGTTGAAATCCTTGTAAAATAATATGGATTCGAGAGAGAAATAATAGAAGGTAACTCATTATGGCATCCTCTTAGCTCTCTTTATTGAATACAGGGTTCTTGCAATGGTACTAGAACACTCGAATATTTGGGCATATTATTGCAGAAGTATGCTTATACATTACTAAGAGCAGAATGTCTCTTGTCGATGGAAGTGATAACTTTGAAAGGATTGAAACCCATCTTACCAATTCAAAGAAAAAGTATCTGATCATGATAGAAGAATTGCTATAATATTAATCCAATCCAAAAGCATGCTAACTTTCCCATCTAAAAACCTCCGTGGAATAATTGTGGTCAATGTGGGGAACACAAGGATCATTTGGTAGATTGGCAACTGTGTCTTGCCTTAAGACTTGGGGGGATTAGGTATTGGTAGTGGTTTTCCTTAAAGAAACTTTGCTCCTGCTGGCTAGTGGTTGGAGAGATTTCCGAGGGAACCTTATAGCCTAAGGAATTTGGTGACCAACGGCTAATATTGTTCCCACCCAAATATTGAGATGCTAAACCTGGAGAAAGGGACTCCTACCAGGTAGCAGCCTTTTTTATCCTCTGTTTTGCTAGATGTTAGCTCCAGTGATTAAGAGTCAGATCATGGGAGAAGCAGTAACGCTGAGATAGCCCCATTTTTTATTTTGTTTTATCTGCTTTTACTGTCCTTTGTCTATATTGAGGAAGAGAAGGTGATCAGAGGAAAGGTTGACGACACACTACCGAATTGGTATGCTCCTTCACCTTGTCATATATTTATCAGACATGAGACAAATACAATAATACCTCTAGGGTAGTATAACCAAAGGAAATAATAACTCTTAACAGATATAAAGGGGAAATCTCTTGTAATTTCTACTATTTCTGTAGGGATTCTCATGATCTGAAACATCCCTCACACATTTTTGATTTTCTTGAAGATGCTTAAATTTCTCTCTCAGGATTGTTTAACCACCTAAACCTGATGCAAATTTGTAGTGCTTATTTGAAATAGTCAATCTTTCCTTTCTTTTCAGTGTTACCCTAATTAAATGCTCTCACTTGGCTGGTCGCTTATGAGAGATTAACAGGATATATGAAATATGGATTTCTAATCCATTGTATTTTCTGTATGGAAGGCCGAAAAAAAAAATTAACAGTGCATTACGTGTTGTATAACAGTAATTTGGATGTATTTCTCTACACCTTGTCCATCAAGATTGGAGAAAATTACTATCATCCTCCCCATGATTCTGTTGTAAATTTGGTTTTTGGAACCCAGAAAGTTGTTATAATTAAATGTTGATGGTCGTCTCTAAGAAATCCAGGGTATATATGAGGACGCATAAGGAGGGAAACATCTTTGGTTCTTTTGGCCCTTTATATTTGTAATACAGTCGAGGCAGCGGTAGAGATTTATGAATGGACCTTAAGGAGTTCCATTTTAGGTCTTTTGAGGTTGGAAGAAGACAAAGCTAACATCACCAGGTGCACAAAGTTCCATACCACCTGTCATCTCTTATAAAAGAAGCCGTGAACATTTTGAGTGTGGTGGTTGTTCCTTCACATGGTTACTTACATCAGGCAACTATACTTTAAAAGAATTCTACGTTAATGGCTCATGATTGTGATGATTATTGCTAGTTTCAGGCTATTTATTTTGTACCTCAAGATAAGTTTTTTTTACAAGGAAAACATTTTTCTCCATTTACTTCTTGTTTTTGCTTGAAACTCTTCACCTTTTACTTTAGTTTCACTCCTTTTCTTAAGATTGTCAAACTTTTATCGCTATTTCAATGCTCCTGTTGGCTTTTCTTTGGTTGGTAGGGTTGTCGGTTGTTTCAGTACTGTTTGTTCCATGGCCTAGTTTTCTTTATTTCTCTATTTCTTTTTCTGGTCATCTAGTTGTACTCTCCATCTTTCTTTGTGACCTAGGTATATTGTCATCGCGGTGTTGCAGGTGCATCTTGACCACAAGCACATGGGTTTGGGTGGAGATGATAGCTGGACCCCCTGTGTCCACGAGAAGTATCTGATTTCTGCTGTGCCATACTCATTTTCTATCAGGCTGTGTCCACTCACTGCAGCCACCTCTTGCCATGACATCTACAAATCACAGCTCTAAAAGAACAACAGCATGATGTATGAGCCTCATATCAGCATATTATCTATGTGTCTCATGTTGTTGTTTTCTGAACTCTTTGTGACTTGCACCATTCAAAGGTTTCCGAGGTTCACATGTATGACTGCTTCTTTCAAGATTCATATAGGAGTTCGAATCCCCTTGGGACCACCCCCAAGGAATTTTCCCGGTGGTGCATGTGGTACAAGGAGACTATATATGCCTGGTGGTGGATTATGGGTGTTCTAAGAGGCCTGACATCATCATCAACTAACAATATATATATATATATAGAGGAGGCTTATTGTATGAAACTGTATTTGTGGCTACTGTTGGTTGCATTTGGTGTGGTTGCTATTATTGCATTACGATGATTGGCGTGGTCGCTATTTTGATGGATACTTGATATTTGCAAGGTTGTGTCTAAATTATAAAAGATCGTTATGTGAAGGAAAAATTACCATTATGTGTATTTGTGACTCAATTTAAAGTGGTATTGAAACTTTTAAAATATAAAAAAATCTTTTTCTTTTTTCTTTTTCAATGGCAAGTAATTTACATATCCACTTTTGTCCTTAATGAAAATTTTCCACCATTCATTTTAGAAGTAGAGGATATATAAAGTTTAATGCATAAATTATAAATTAAATATTTACTGTGAAAATGTCTTGAATGGTAACTGAGTTATTGGGCATTTGATCCAATGGTATAATTTTTCTATTTTAGAGAATGGGGAGGGTTTGAGCCCTGATGTGGACAAAAGGTGTGCAAGTGTGAATGTGTTTTTTTGTCAAATTTTAAAAGAAATAATAATAATTATTATTATCTAGTTGATTTGTGCAAACAATAATTTTTTTACATAATTGAAAATATTTTATTAAAATTGATATTTTTGTACCGTATTTTGAGGGTTTCAATGCACATTCTAATAGTATCATCTAACTGTAAAACATATGATTTTTTTTTTTTTTTCATTCCATTTAAATTTATTTATTTTGGTCAATTGTGAAGGGGGAGGGAGTAAGATTCTCACAAGTCAAACCCCTTCCATAGCATATAAGTAATAAAATATTACCTCCTTTTTTTTTTATTTAGTAGCTAAGAAAGTAAGAATGCCAAACCACTAACTCGAAAACACGATTTATAACCTAAAAATAGTTTTTTTCATTGTTAAATTATTATTTATAACCTAAAAATAGTTTTTTCGTTGTTAAAATTTTTTTTTTTTTTTTTTCAAAACAAAACTATCATTTACCAAACAACACAATACCATTGATGCAATACTATTACGTCAAGAACATTATGCTACATTCAGTGACATAAAATTGGTGTATTAAAATCGAAATTCAAAAAAGAAAAAAAGAAAAAAAATAAGTTCAAGTACTTCAAGAAAAAGCTCGAATGACCATAAAAAAAGAGTATATATACTTAAAACCGGTATAAATGGATAGACAGAGAATATCTAAAGATGACAAGAATCAATTACCGAAGCTTACAATATGGACCTTGTAATGAAAGAAAACTCAATGAAATATTCATATCTGATGATGTGCATTACTTATACTTGAACAAAAAGGCCGTATAATTGAATTAATTTTTTTTTTAAATTCTAATTTCAATATACAATAGACTTAATATGGTATTCACCATATAATTGTGTTTGTTCCAAAATTATTGGTTGTGTTGTATTATTAATGTAACAATGGTGCAACAGTGGTTTTTTTTTATTTTTTTATTTTTAGAATACATTTTTTTTTAGTTAGTATAGGAATTCCCCTAGACAGCGTCCCTTAGGAACCTAGCCCAGGCTACAAACTTGGGGGTGTACCCGTCGCCCCATCGAATACACCAAATAAGCGAGAGGTAATTGAAGGCTAAGAACGAATCGAACACTGACTAATTGAATGCCAATTTTAGAATACATGTTTCCGCCTCATAATACAAAATGATACGAGAGCTCAACTTATCTCTTGACTTCCTACCTATGCGCTACGCGGCTGAGACAAAACAGTGCTTTGTGTATTGCATTTTGTGTAACAAGGGAATATTGCATTTTGATGCGACGTTGAATGTGTAAGTTTGTAACAAGATAATATTGCATTTTAGTTGTCGTTGGGAGTATCGAATCTTATGAGAGATAGACACTAAAGAGTGACATCTATTACTCACATTCTCCTCTGCCAGAGCTTTTGCACTTCTAGAGAGAGAACGTCGTGAATGTACACACTCTCTCTCTCCTCTCACTCATGAATTTCTGCATAATCTTCTCGGCCTCAATTGTTGTCCTTCTCTCCATAGCCTTACTTCCTCTGCTCAACACTAACTGTAACTATCAATTCCTAAAACCTCTTCTTGCTTTAAACCATTTCTATGTCTGATTCAAACACTGGCGCTTATACACGTGTTTCATTGTGTATCTGTGTGTATATATTTGCAGATTTCTTGAATTGGAGACACGGACAATCATCTTCGTCTTCTTCAGTAGTTGCAGATTTGCTGGTGACCAATGGAATCATCTACACGAGCGATGACTCCTTCCCGTTTGCCGATTCCATGGCAGTTCGCAATGGTCGGATTCTCCAAATTGGCAACTATTCCTCTGTCCAGGTTAGATTCAATTTCTCTTCTTCTTCAGACTCAATTTTGTGTTCATTTTAGTATATCAGTGTTTACATGCTTATGAGAATATGTTGTATAGTGTAAGAATTGTTATTGAAGAGGACATGAGAACATTACAGTCTAGTGTTTGGAATACCCACCTATTTATAGAAGCCACGTTATTTTTGGATATGTACAGAATAAAGTGCGTACAAGCCATGTATTAGTCTGTAGGGCCTATCATCACTCTTTCTGAGGACATACTCTGATATACCATAAAATGTTTACAAGAGCTTGAAAAGGCCAATTTGTTGGATACAAGGCAGTCATCATTCAGAATAAAGTGCATGCAAGCCATGGATTTATCTTTGGATATGAGGACATACTCTGATGTACCAATCTTTTGGATATGTACAGAGTAAAGTGCATACAAGCCAGATTATTTCTATTTTTAACAGAATATAGATATCATTCTTGGATATTGTATAGTTCATAAATAGGTTTGTAGTAGTTCATTTTTTGCCCCAATTTAAGTGTACTTAATTTCCTAGAACTAATTTCCTTTTACATATATTTGGTGTGTTGGCCTAGTGATAATTTAGGGACTACTATCAGATGAAAGCTTGGTTCAAGCTTCACCCAGCTATTAATAGAAGTCATAAAAATCCTTTTTTATACTGCTCTTGGTCAAATTTGATGAAATTGAAATGTTCTTATACTAATTGAATGGAAATGGTAAAATAATGATCTTGCCTTCTCTGTTTATAAGTACTTTCGGTTATACATTTGGGTTATTTATTAGTCCATTAATCGGACTCTGGTGACATTGGATCCTAAAAGTTATTCTCTTTGGAATTTTGACTAACCATCATTTGCATAATTTCTTAAGTTCTTTATATATAGTATATCTCTTTATGTACTTGATTTTTTCTTTGCCACACAAACAGTGAATAATTTTTTTACTCTTTAGGCGTAGATCATGTCCATCTTATGGCAGATTCTACTGATTTTTTTAACACTTGTATAGAGAAAAGATATAATAATTTATCATAAAATGATTCATGTTTAAAGCTGGCTTTGAAAGTTGTAAATTTGAGAACTACTTTCTTGTCCTTCTCTTATGCATTGTTCATATGAATGCAGGGTTTGGCTGGATTTGGAACTAAGGAGTTGAATCTAGAGGGGAAAGTTGTGGTTCCTGGATTTATTGATTCCCATGTGCACTTGATTTTTGGAGGACTGCAGGTTTTGCAGCAACCCCACTGTATTGATTATGCATATCTAATCACTCCTGATATTTGTCTTTTCAGTATTGTCTTTTCCTTTTTAAAATTTCCACTAAATGTGCTCTTACTAAATTTTGGCTTTAATGGGTACTTGTTGGAGTGAAACAGTCTCAGTTTTTTACTTTTATTTTTAAATGGAGAGTAACATGGAGTACAACATAGTCTTTTTATTTTTATTTTTTCTGTTAGATCATTGAGTTCTCTGTGGAAAAGAAGTACAATATTAACTCATTTTTGTTCTCATGGAAAATATATTTATCATGATTTGTGGAAGAACATTCCACTCTCACAATGTCCTTGATCGAAAAATTCCAATCTATCCATTATCCACATGACTTATGTGGATAGTTGGGAGTCTGACAAGAGAGGGAGAGCAAACAACTGTTCAAATTAGATCTTTCTTTGGATTGTTAGTTGCGATGGTTAGAATCATATTGAGTATCACGTAGACTCATAGTTGTAATCAATAGTTTTACTAAAGGCCATACATTTCTCTTAGTTACTTTAATAAAATCTTATGGTAAATTTTTTGTCGTTGGGAGTAAGGGTGACAAAATTCAACACGACACTACTTGAACACGACACAAAGTTAGTGGGTTTGGGTTGAACGTAATCATGTTCTTGTCATACTTGTGTCAACCCATTTAACTCATTTAATTAACTGTGTCGTGTTTGTGTTTTTGAGCTGAACCCGTTGTCCCGATTAGACTCATTTAATTGATCATGTCAAGTCAACTTGGTCAACCTGTAACCTTTTTTAACCCAATTACTATGGACGTTTCTATTATTTCATTATAAATTCAATATGAATATTGTATTTGGATTTTTATTTAAAAAAAAATAAAATTATATTGTCCCAAATATTCTCATTTTCATGAATTCAGTCATCCATTTCCTAATTTTTTTCATTATATTTGCATTGTATACTTAAGTTAATTAACGGGTTACATGATTCATTTAAGTTAAACGAGTTAAATAGGTTATTAAACGAGTTGTGTCATTACATGACCCATTTATTAAACGGGTTACATCGGTCGTGTAGTGTCACCCATTTGATAAATGGGTTGTGTTCTTGTTGAGGGTCCATGACACGATTATTAAACGGTCATGTTCGGTTTTAACCTGTTTGAATACTCATAGGTCGGCACAACACAATCCCATCAACACAAATTGCCATCCCTATTTGGGAGTGATTTCAACTGACAAGTAATGTATAAAATGGATGCCAATGGGCAAATTATTTTGTCGTGCATTGCCAATTTGATTTTTTTGTAGGGGCTTTTTGTTGGTTATATTTGATACTTCAAGGATTATGCCAAGCCTGATTTTGTTTATTTATTTTAAAAGAAGAGAGGAGTAGAGGCTTGAGGACGATTCCCTTGGAGAATTTTCTTCTTAACATCTCTTTGCTCGGAAGTGTGTAGATTCATGTTCTATTACAAGCAGTGTTGTTAAAGGCGCGCCTAGGCTCAAGGCTCAGGTTTAGTACCTGTTGTCATCCCAGGCTCATTGATGTTTACCAAGCGCACACCTCGGTTGTGCCTCGTCCTGTTTGTGAGGCGCACCTAGGTGCGCCTCACTGATATTTGTTTAAAAAAATACGATTGTTCTATTTCTTAAGCCAAAAAGGGTACTTTTGGAACTTAATAAACAAAAAAGAAAGCCCAAGCATACGATAGAAGGAACTTTTGTTCAAAATCTTAAACAAAAAAGAAAGCCCAAGCATACGATGGAAGGAGCTTTTGTTCAAAAGAATAAACAAATAAGAAAGCCCAAGAGTCAAAATGTTAACCGAACAATGATAGAATGAAATTGTGAGACGAAAACTAAGCCCTAGTTGAAGAGATGAACGACGAAGCGATGTCAGTTCTTTCTTTATTATTATTATTTTTTCTCTCCTCCTCTACTTCTCTCTTCTTATCTTTGTTTACATATCTCTCTTCGTCTAGTTCTCTTCTCTCTCTCTGTCTTTTTTTTTTTTGGCTATATTTTTCCTTTTTTTTTCTTGTTAACAATGTTTTTTTTTTTAATAGATTTATTTCTTTTTGTGCGTTGTTTTGCCATTCAAAAAAACACATTTTGCATTGCCTTTCAAGAAAACAAATTTGTGTCCCTGTTTTATGGTTGTTGGATGCTTCTATAGTTAATGGATTTACTTTTTTATATTTGATATTAATTTTTAGAATATTGATATGACTTATGAGATATGAATGTTATTTTGGTAGTTTAAATTTTCAATTGTGCGCCTCACTTCACTCAGGCACGCGCCTTGCGCCCAGACTCCATAGGACCTCTTGCGCCTTGGTGTGCCTTGGGCCTTTAGTAACACTGACTACAAGTTTTAGTGTTTAGGCTGATGTTCAATCTATGCTTTTCTAGGATATTATATGTAGGAATTAGGATCTTATACTTTTAGCACCAAATTTCTGTATGAGGTGGAGATTGGCTTATGTTTGGAAAACTATTCTAAATTGGCTTTGCATATGTTTTTCTAAACTTCTGGTTAGGGATTAAATATGATGGATGAAATATTGTGTTGCCTAATAGTCCATTTGGATTAAGGGGTTTGGTGGGAAAAGAAAGAAGAAGAATGGAGGGGGACCTTACACATTGTTTAGATAGGAAGCAAGAAAGGGAAAGGGAGGGGAACAGAGGGGTTTCTTAACCCTACAAACCCATTTTTGCTTTCTTCCCAAAAGTGGATGGCAATGGAGAGTAAGACCAAGCAAGTTAGTGATTGTTGGTCTTTTTCCTAGTTCTTTTTTTTTTTTTTTTTGTTACAGCCAAAGTCTTAGTCTGTGCCTTTTGGTCTTATAACAAAGCTTTTCCCCTTTTTTTTAGGGAGAGATAGAGAGAGAGGTTATTTCTTTGATCGTGGAGAGTAGTTATCGTAGTAAATCTGTAAAATGAGGTTGTAATATATTGAAATATTTCAAGGAAAGACCAGGAGAGACCATATAGGTGTACAACTTGATTCAATAGAAATCTGCTTCTCTCTCCGTCCCAAAATTCTTATCCCTTTTTCCATTTCTACTTGTCCCAAAATTCATGTCTCATTTGAAACTTTCATTTCCCAAAATATACTTAACTTTTGAGTACTTTTCCCAACTAAAAATATGAACTATTAAACTTCAAATTGGTGGTTTTGGAATTCCAAGAGGAGATAATGTATTAAATGTATGTCTCCTTAAGGAGTTAGAATCCCAAAAGGGAACAAGAATTTTTGGAAGGATGTATTATTTTTCCCTTATGTTTTCTTTCTCATGTTACAGATAAATGCTTCTACTACAAAATAGTCATAGTATTATTTATTTATTTTTATTTTTTTTGTAGATCTGAATTTAAATTTGATTTAGTATATGAAAACAGATGATGCGGGTGGAAGTCCGAGGTATGAATAGAAAAGATGAGTTTATCAAAAGGATCAAAGAAGCAGTGACAAGTAAGCTGTAATGTTTCCAATTTTCATCATTTCCATTTTCTTGGATTTTCTATTTTTGCGAGGGTATTTTTGTCTTTTCTCGTTTTGCGTGCCGGACACCGTGGGGTGTGCCGGGTGTGTCTGAGAGTTGGTTGGGACGTCTTCTTGAGTTTAGAACTCTTGGAAATGCATCAGTTGCCATTTCAGCATTTTTCTATTTTTTGGGTCAGAAAGTCCCGAGCGGGACCCACTACTGAAATTGTCGTGTACAGGGGTTATGATTGGGTCCATTTGCATCATATTCATTTTCATTTATTATATTTATGCGGTTGTGAATATTTAAATGTGTATATATAATTGTGTGGTGTAAAAAGGAAACTAAAATAAAAGAAAAATAAATTAGTTTTGGTGGTGGGACCCACCACCACTTTGAGTGGCAAAAGGGCTCCATTGGCCTCACAAATTCTCTCCCCCGTAAGTCTCTCTCTTTCCTCCTATTTCTAGAGTTTTTCTTTTTCTTTTGGTTTCAATCTTTAAACTTAGATTTCTCCCTCAATTTTTAGTATTTTTGGATGCCGTTGTGGCAAATTAGAGAGCACATCGAGATCTACGATTTGATCGGAGCCAATCTCCATTTGGCCACCTTTGGGGATTTCGAATTTCTAGGGTTTGGAGTATAAATTTAGGGCTTTTCTTCAAATTAAGGTAGGGGTTTCTAATCCATGACTTCTTAGACTTTTTATGAGTCAATTTTCCATGAATTGTTGTCCAACGTGCTATAATTGTGTTAATTTTCTCTAAGTTGGCTTACTTGTTGTAGGTGAACTATATGCCTATGTGTAGTAGTTGATTTGTGTGAGAAAGCATGCTTATGTGGTAAATTTCCATGCCTATTATATATAAATTGTTGAGACTTGAGATATGGAAGCATGTCGATTTGAAAGTTACAAAATCCTTTATTGATATAGTCCATACATATCATTGGGCATGAAATGGGAGGATTTTGATTTAAATGAAAAGTAAATGGTTTTTGGGAAAAAGTTTGATGAAAGGTTTGCGAAAACTCGGACGCTTAGGAGGCGCCTAGTGGTCCGTGGTGTTAATGTAATCTAGAGGGAGGTTGAGCTATTTAGGCCCAGACGACGCCATGGAGGTGCCATGTGATCTAGGATTGCTAGCCAACTCTCTCCTCATGACGCCATAGAGGTGCTATGGGTTGGGTTGCATTGACTGTTTGGATCAGTGAAACGGAATTGTTTTCTTTGAAAAATAGGGAAGAGACATTTTCATGACATTGCATCACATTACACGGCATAATTTAATTATGACTTGGACTGTCGCTTTTGTTGCTACCTTTACCCCGGTATGGCATGATCCCGCTTCTTTATTTTCTATTCATCGCGTGGATTCACGAGGTCTCAAGAGATGTGTCTTAGGCACCTCCTACTGAGCTTAGGCTCACCTCGTTGTTATTTAACATTTTTCAGGACTTGGGAAGGAAATGGTGGATGATGGTCCACCACAAACTTAGTTCAAAGATTTGGAGATCTTTTTGTTATCTTTTGTGCACTTGTACCCATTCTTTTGTAAAGCCTCATTTTGAGAATGTATTCATTTTCTTTAGCACGGCCATGTATTGTAAATATAACACTAGAATGTATTTTGATGTAAACGTAGAACTATGTTGGTACTTTGGTAATGAATGGGAATTGCTAGTATATTATGTGATAGATTATGGATGTTTTTAGCTGTATGTCATTATGTGTTATTGCCGTGAATTCGGGATTGAATTGATTGTTAGGTTTGGCCTACAACGAACCTAGAATTTTTGGACTGTCAGGCTGCACATAGCAGCAGCATGCCAGGTCTCATGAGCCGGCTGACAAGGCATGTCAGCCGACTGACAAGCTATTTCGTAGTATTCCAAAGAGCATAATGATGGAAAATCTTGTTTCGGCCGACCAAACTTCACCATCGGTTGATCGAAATTCTATCATCAATCGACCGACACCACACCATCAGCCGGCCGACAGTTTAATCTTGAAAAGTCCCAAGAGCTTGCACTTTTGGAAATCTTTTCAGGCGGCTGACCCGGTGGATCAGCCGGCTGATCTTGTACTTTCAGCCGGCTGACTTTGTCATTGACCCGGCTGACCATGCCTCTTTGACTTGCACCCTGACCTTCTACTTCTAAACTGTATTTTGAAGCCTCTTAAGACTTGAAATGGACTGAGTACTACCTCTGAGCATAGAAAACGACGATTGTACCCTTGTGAACCTCGGGTTCGGGTTAGGACCCGGTTACAGGTCGTTACATAAGCTTACTTGTTAGCCGTACCTATGTGTATCATTATCATGAGTCGTGATCATTGTTTCCTTTGACCCTTAAGTTTTGAAACATGAAACAAATGTTGGCATTTTTACTGTCAAGAATCATCTTTTGGTTATGATGAATTAGTAGATTTGGTTACTGCCAATATTATCCGCATTCTTTTCTGCTTTCTCAGTCCCTTAGTGCTTGTGGAAAGAAGTTTTGAATGTAAAGCTTAATGATGTTCCTTGATTTGTGGAAGTGTCAAACATAGCATGTGATAAAAGAGGATCAAATATTGTTCTTTGGAAGATGATATGTCGGGCCCAATACGTTAAATGGCCAAGGGTGCATCTTCTAGGGAAGTTTCAGGACTAATGTTTTCAAATTCTTAGCACATTTGCACCACCAATTTGTTCTTAGAACTTTTCTTAAATTTTATAGATGGTAAGTTAGAACTCCCAGACTGTCAATTTCGATGTTAAAAACAAAGTAAATTTCCTGGAATAAACACACCCACACAAACAAAAAAACAGAGTCTAGTTTTTTTTCTTTCAAAAATGTAGTTAATAATTTTGCGGAGATGTGCACTTCATTTTAACAAGAGTGAAGGCACAGTTATTAAATACTCAAGGTGCACTGAGGTGTCAAGGTCTCTTGGTCTTGGAGCCTAAGCACAAGGCGCAATGTAAGACACGAGGCTTGATCGAAGTAAGGCACATGTGTAAAATGAGTATAGGAAAAAATAAAAATAAAATATGCAACACATACTAGTCAATTCGATTAGCTAGATCAACATAACTATCTTTTTTAGTTTCACATTAATTCAACTAAATCCATGTACATGTGGAAAAGTTTAAGCTATGCAATACTACTAATCAAAAGTTTATTTAAAAAGAATTTTTGACATATAAATTTAGAGGATCAAGTTAATCAATGTGCATAAGTCCTTTCAATATGCATATGCATTAACTAAATCAAATATCAAATACCATAAAAATTGTGCAACAATAAAAAGCAATAATCGTATAGATTATAAAGATATATTATATTATAAGGATACAAAATCAAGCATTGAAATCAATTAATATTAGTCACCATAAGCTTATTAATTTCGTTAAACAATGTGATCAATTGAATATGACCACGATGTGTGTAGACCATGTAAATCAATGTTCTTTAAAAAGAAAAATAAATTATAGGAATTAATGATTAAAAAATAAGGGCACCTTCTTTTAATCGCGCAGCCAGCTAAAAAGAGTGATCCTAGGGTTTTTTGTGAACCTAACTGAATGGTCCTGGCCTGTAGTAGGTGAGGCACTCCGACTGATCCTTGACAAACCTAGGGCTTTTTTGGAGGCTAGGCATGCCTTCAACAATTATGAGTGAGGTGATTAGCCATTTACTGAAGCCAAAATTGAAGCATTTCGACGTATATTAACATGAATCAATTATGTTTCAGCAAGAGTGAAATTTAAGACATCATAATCTAAAATCATAATAAAATACAAGGACTAAAATCATAAAATTTTGTAGAATCTTTCCTTTCATGAGTAGTTTTTTAGAGTTGTCTAAATTCAGTAAACTGCTTTTTATATAGTGGATCAAACTTTGTAATTGTTTTTGGCATGGTTCTACTGAACATACCTTCCAGATATAAAACATGGATCCTGGGTATTGGGTGGCGGATGGAACAATGATCTCTGGGGAGGAGAGTTGCCAAAGTCCTCTTGGATTGATGACATCACACCTCACAATCCTGTAAGAGATCATCATTTAACTAATTATATGAACTTTAATTTACATTTTTATTACTTATTTGAGAAATCTTCATATTCAGGTATGGATATCTAGGATGGATGGTCACATGGGCTTGGCCAATTCATTGGCACTAAAAGTTGCAGGGATTACTAATTACACAGAAGATCCAAACGGTGGGACAATAATGAGAGACACTGACGGAGGTAAATTTCAACGTCTTCTTTGTGTATCAAAGTGCTTCTTAACTGCTGAAAGTACCTAACTTTCCTGATAATTAACTAACAGCTTTAGCTCTTTTCCTGATACCTTACTATGCATGTAAATGGGAGTATCTGCATCGCGGTCCGGGGTATCTGCACTAATGTATGTGGGACTCGCCCAGGGTTCTACTTATGTGCACATTGTTCATAATCTTGCTATATTTGCCTAACAAAGCGACATGGAGTCTTTGTGTTGACAACAAAATCTGAAGCTGAATTATGGTTAAAAGTAATCAGAGTGTATAAATAACCTATTAATATGGGTGTAGATTAGTAAATGTAAAAGTTATCAGTTTCTGTTTGGTTGCTTTATTTATCTATTACAGTCAAAAGTTTCAGAGTGTATACTTTTGTCAGTACAGCCTTATTTATCTATTACAGTCAAAAGTTTCAGGGTGCATACTTTTGTCAGTACCCCATATATCTTCATATATGATCATAAATTTGTGTGAACCTAGCAATGGTTCCAAATGGTAAAATAAATGAAGTTGTACAAATTGATACTGAATCACCAATTTGATTGAATAATCTACATATATGGATTCGATCGGATTCTGTGGTACACTGTAGGGGCAAAAAAAGAAAAATCTGACATGTGATTGAATTAGTGACTACATACTTGGTGGAAAAAAAATACTGGCATAAAACATGTCGTTGACATTCGGATTTGTGTGATTGTGAGTTAGTTCTTTTATGGTCTGTGTGTCTCTTGACTGATTGTTTACTAGGGTAATTCTTTAACATAATTAGCTATGTCAAGGATTTCTAATGTGATTTAAATATCTTTTAAAGAATGCGCACTGCAGAATACTTAGATTCTACAAAAATAATTAAACAAATCTATATTTACTTAATTCATAATAGTGTGCATTTTTATGTTTAAAGTGGTGCCTGAGCTCCTTTTCAATACTTTGTGTTATCTTTTCAATCGATTTTTCTAACAATGCTTTACAGTCTCCTATTCACTTGTAGCTAAAGAAAAAAAAAATATTATATATTTTTTTGTTAGTGTGTTTATGGTGCCACATGTAGCATATTTGTCCTTCTCCGGGTAGCGTGAGAGAAACATTCATTTATAAAATAATGTACTATAAGACTTTAACTGTGATAATCAACATAGGAGAATATTTAAAGTTGTTCGAGAGAATACTAAATTGAGCGCGCAAAAGCTTGGACTCATCCTTTTTTTTGGTTCTATCAACTTCACACATTTTCAGGCTTCAGCTGTTGAGGTTCTGGAAAACACAATAGGAGAGGCACCAGTGTGCTCAACTTCTAGCCTTTAAACAAAAGCATTAAATATTTTATTGCTTTAACAGTCCATTAACATTTATTTCTAGATATTTATCATGCAGTTACATCTACAGATAAATCATGGCATACCATAAGTGCTAACATAGTGACTCTTTCTGGTTAGTTACGTATGTTTCTGTTTGCATGTTTACTAATCACAAATCCTCTGGCTGTTTCATCATTCTACTACTGTGTAAGTTACCTGTTCATATATTTATTAAGATGTTTTGTAACACAGGTCATTTATAGCTTCCATTTTTTATGTTGATTCTATGATTTTAACGTTCAAACAAATTTTTGGTGGAGATTTCAATTATACATGTGGCATCATCACGTGCAGAACCCACTGGATTGCTGATTGATTCTGCAATGAGGCTTGTCCTTGCCTGCATCCCAGAAGTTTCAGT
>JAOTQH010259461.1:0-11344 GCA_025631255.1 Cornus kousa | reverse complement strand
TAATATTCATCAATCATTATGATTGGGCCACTTTGGTAGCTACCAATCTTCACATAATATGAATATTAAATTAGACAAAGATTAATTCATCATTAAGTTATATTTACTACTAAAATTAATATTCATCGACCATTATGATTAGGCCACTTTGGTAGCTACTAACCCTCACATAATATGAATATTAAATTAATTAGTAACTAATTAATCATTAATTTACCCATTTAACATTATACACACAAACTCATAATTGTCGATTGAAGTTTAAGCAACTTCAATCTCAAAAGAAAAGAAGGAAACCAAGCCACATGAAGAATGAGAGAGAAATAAGAAAGAAAAAGGAGAATGATGATGAGTTAGAGAAAGGGGGAGAGAGAAAGAAAAAAAGAAGAAAAGAAAAGAAAAGAAAGTCAACAAAGGTGGTTGAAATAGAAGTGATCAGAAATTAAGAAGTGGTTGATACAGAAAAGGTCAGAGTATGGGGTAGAGAGGTGCCGCGAAGGAAAAAAGAAGTCAGATTAGAAAGCAACAATTATGGATACACAATTTTAGCTATAAATAGCCGAATCTGGAGTATTCAAAAAGGTGTAGGGATAGAGTTAGAAAAGTGTAGTTTATTTCTTTATGTAATTTTCTTTAAAACTTTGTTTAATTTAATGCAAGTTATTTTCACAAGTTTCATTCTCATTTAATTTCTAATTTGAGTGTTTAATGTTTTATAGTTGTAATTCCATTTCCATAATTCGTGACAAATCTCAAAATCAATATTTTTAAATCTCTTGTTCAGGAATAGAAACTCACCTTGAATGCGTGATTCGGCCCTATTTGCCATTAGACATTTTTAGTCAAATAGTTGTAGGTATTTTACGTTGATATGGAGTGTATTTGACAACGACAAGTCCATAAATACACACCTATCAATAGTCATCTACTACCCTTCGAATCTCATCTTTGGAATCTCACAACACACCCGTAGAATCTTCCAAACCAATAATCTCATTTTTCCGACGTTGTATTTGAGCTTTCCGGTGAAAGAACTTTGTATTTTTATTTCCATGATTCAACCACGCTATTATGGATTTTTGAAGCCAATAAATCTCTTCTTCCCTCCAAGTATTACCGACCTCTTGTTCCAATTTGAAGCAAAGCAGAGGATTATAACCCAGAACTTGCTCTTTAAGGCTTTTCAGCTTCGCCTCTAACCGTTTAATAGTAGTCTGAGCATTATTGTATTTACCCCACCGCCAAACTTGGAGGTCCTTTGTGCACTGCAGCAGATTTTGAGGAAAAGAGTGGAGAGGGGAACTGGAGGATGGACATGCCCATGCCTTGACAACAATAGGATTAATTTCAGCCTCTTTCACCCATCAAGCATCAAACTGAAAAGACCACCTAAAATGGGAGATGTTGTCGTTGAGACACAACAACAAGACAGTGTGATCGGACCCTTAGACAGTAAGATGGTGTACCATACAACGAGGAAAGAGCTGAAGCCATGGATTGGTGCAAAGAGCTTTATCAAGACGAGCCAAAATAAGTTTATCCCTAACTCGCTTGTTTCTCTAAGTAAAAGGAAAACCTCTAAATATGATATCAAGCAAAGCACAGTCCTCAATAAAATTCTTAAAATCTTTCAACATCCAACCTTGCTTCAGACGACCGCCCCGCTTCTCCTCCCGATGAAGAAGAACATTAAAATCCCCCATCACAATCCATTGAGGACCCAACTAATACATGAGACTATTTATATAGCGCACTAGAAAGCTTTATCCTTCACTGTACAAGACCCGTAGACCCCAATAAAAAACCAAGGACTGTCTCCTTTGCCCCCAACTACCTTATAAGTAATCTGAAAATCAGAATAATCAATAATAGTAACCTTCCATTCGTGAGAAAAAGGGAGAGCTAAACCCCCTGCTCTTCCAACAGAGGGCACAACAAAAGATTCATACCCATCAAATAAAAGCCGAACCTGTTCCACCCGGTCACCCATATTTTTAGTCTTTGAAAGAAAAATTAAAGAAGGGGAATGGAGGTGGACTAACCTCCTTAACTGGGAAACTGTCAGGGGGTTCCCCAAACCCTGGCAATTCCACAGCAGAACCCTCATTGAGGCGGTTGGGGCCATGCAAGGCTGGCTACCACCACCGCGTTGGAAGAGGGGATTGATGACGTAACTGTGGAGTTCAATAGATCAGAATCAGAACCTCCCACCTTGGCTTTCTTTGTAACTATAAGGGGATGGATCACAAGGTCAACAAATTTTCTCTTATGGCAAGCACTCGATGCCGTTAAGCGGTTCTCGGAAACCATGCAAGCTCTCCGCTTCCAGGAAGGATGTCCAGAAGATTCAATCATAGGAGACGAATCTGGAATATGAGTAGGTCTAGGGGAATTATATGATAAATGGGTGAAGTGGAGGTCTGGTTTACATAGTGAATTCAATATATCAGTTTATATTACATTCCATCTATTTAAGCTTTCTATTCACAATAATAATTAGTTTTTCATATTTAATTATTAAATTAATACAATATTTTTCTTTTTAAATTATAAAATTAAATAAATTATTTAATATATCTTTCAATTTATTGATTAAATACAAAAAACTTAGGATTAAGTCACACAATCTTTTTTAATAGATATCGCTTTCACGCTTTGAACTCGCTCTTGTTCAAATTTTCACTATTTGTGATTTAATTATGTAGCTTTCGCACTCCTCTCAAATCCAGTCTCACAGCCGTACTCGCTCTCAAAGTTATGTGACTTATAACTTTTGTTGGAAGGAACCTTACTCTCTTCCCCACTCATATATTTTTCCCTCACCAGCAACTATCGCCATGGAGTAGCAATTAATAACATGAAACCGAAAGTAACTTAAGAAAAGGTTATTAAAGTATTTGTCTAAAACCTCGATTAGAGAAAAGGACTTCAATGAATTCATATAAAGAAAATTATTACTGTACGTGCTAGTCTTACTTTTCAATTGAAAGTACCATTAAATTCTATAAATTTTATTAGACAATAAAATCTTAATTTTAATATATATTTTCAATTCAGTTCATAAATCTAACAATATATATATATATATATATGTATATATATTTGTTTTACCATTTTTTTATTGCAATAGCTACAACGCCCCTTTCATATTAAAGTATATTTAAAATAAAACTTTTAGACATGTTCTTGTAAAACATAATCTCAAATTTATATAAATTCACTATTATTTTTAGAAAAATTATTTGTCTAAAAAAATTATCCTGAATTTATTCCTAAAATGAAAAAGGAAAAACTTTTCATGCATGTCACATAAATTCCGCTACAGATAGTGAAATTTAATAATATGCTAAATATTTGAGAAAAAAAAAATGCTATTTTGGTGGGCACTTGATTTTTTTTTATTTTATTTTATTTTATTTTATTATTTTTTTTTTTTTGTAGATTTGTAGAATTTAAATATAAAGGATATAATTAATATTTTAATAATAGAAGAACATTTTTTTTCCCTGGCAAAGACAAACAAAACTCAACCCAAAAAACCCTACAACAAAAGGCACCCAGAATCTGCCACCGCAAGAGGCACAATGGAAGGAGGAAGAGACGATAACACCTGATCCGTCCCAAGCCTAAGTCGCGAAAGAGAAGCCAAAGCATGAGCCACTTTATTACCCTGACGACACACATGAGACAATGAGGCAAACAAAAATCGCTGAAGATCCAAATTAATATCAAAGTAAATAAATTAATATCAAAGTAAATAAAAGTAATTTCTGATGGACAAGTCTCCCCACTCAACACTCCATCCACAACAAATTTGGCATCCAATTCAAACTATAAGCAAAAAAAACCCATCTCCAAAGCAGAAAGAATAACACGCTGATACACTATAAAATCCGCCTGCAAAGAAGAAGAAGCAGAAAAAGGGATGAAAAATAACTGCCCTAAGCACAACACCACAAGAATCTTGAAAAATTACTCCCCCGCCTCCCCTCAAGGACTGCTGAGAAAACGAAGCATCAAAATTACACTTAACAATACCAGAAGGAAGAGGATGCCACGAATCCACCAAAGTATTACCCTGCACTGGAGTTAAGGAAGAACAAAGGGACTAAGCATCTGAAAACTCTCAAAAATGGCCAACCACCTTCTGAACAACAAACTCAGGCCGCCATAAAATCTGTGATGTTTCTGATTTTCATCATTTTTCATTTTTCTAGAAATTTGTCGTAGGACATTTTCGTCTTTTGCTATTTTGCGTACCAGATACTGTGGAGTGTGTCGATTATATCCGAGAGTTGTTTTGGGCATTTCATTGAGTTCAGGACTCTTTGAAATGCAAGGATCGTCATTTGTGCAATTTTTCATTTTTTGGACCGGACGGACCCGTGTGGGACCCGCTACCGGTATTATTGTGTACGGAGATTTTAGTTAGGTCCATTTGCATTCCATGCATTTTATTTAATGTGTTATATGTGGTTATGTATAGTGATACATAAATGTGTGTGTGGTGTAAAAAAGAAATAAAAATAAAAATAAAAAAAGGGAAAAGAAATTTTTTTTTTTTAGTGGGACCCACCACCACTTTAAGTGGTCATGAGACCACCTTCTTGGTCTCCATTCTCTCTTCCTCTCCCACTGGTTCCTCTCTCTCACTCACTCATTTTATTTTTTCTATTTCTTTTTACTTTGAACTTTGATCTTTGATTTCTCTTTCATCATTTGGAGTTTTTTTATGCCGTTTGTGGCAAATTGAAGATCACGGCGAGATCTACGATTTGATCGAAGCAATTTCTTGTTTGAAGCACTCTAGGAAATTCGTGATCTAGGGCATTAATTTAGGGGTTTTTGCATATCTTGAGGTAGGGGTTCTTAATTCCCAATTTCTTGTTCCCTTGTGAATTTCCTTTGAATATTTGTTACCAAGCATGCTTTATTTGAATTGATTGCCTTGAAAATGATATAAATTGTTGTATTTAAAGTCTTTGCTTATGTGTGTTGATGAAATTATATGAAAAGCATGCTTAAATGTTAATTTTCATGCCTACGGTGTCTATTAATTCCCAAAAAATTGTTATAAAGAAGCATGTTAAATTGTGTACTGTAAATTTCCTTTATTTTCATATTATTAGAAAAATATGTGACGTGCATTCATATCATTGGGCATGAAAGAAAATGGCAAAGTGTCTTGAAATGAAAGTACAAAAAAAAAGAATTTTGGGGAGAAATTTGATAAAATGGTTTTGTGGAAAATCCGGTCACTGCGGAGTCACCAAAGGGCCGGTATGTTAATGTAACCTAGAGGGAACTACGGGAAATACCCTAGTGTGGTTGAGCTAGCTGGGCCCCAAATAACACCCTGGGGGTACCAAGGGTCAGGGACAGTAGCCAATCCTTCTCTCGTGTCGCTGCGGAGTCACCAAAGGACGGGTTATATTAACAGTTTGTGAAGCGATGGATGTTTCTAAAAATGGGGAGTGACATACATGATATTGCATATCATGGCATGGCATGGTTTATTTAAAATTGGAATTTATGTTATATTCTTTTCTGGCATAACATGACCCCTATTCTTTATTCTTATTCATTATTTGGATTCACAGGGCTGCAAGGTGTGTCTAAGGCACCACCTACTAAGCAATTTGCTCATCCCATTACATTTAACATTTTTTCTGGACTCGGGAAGGAAGTAAGAGACTCAAACCCTTCACAAACTTAAGGAGGACTAGGAATATATATATTTTTGCTATTTTTTGTATTTTGCTACACTTTTGTAAAGTCTCAAAACCATAGTGAAGTGTGCACATTTTGCAAGCCTTGGTCATGTATTGTAAACTATAACTCTTGTTGGTACTTTAAAGGGAAGCGAGACTATGTAAATATTTTGTGTTGAATTTGATGATGATGATGGGTCATCTTGAGGAGGTTATTGATGTCATTGTTTTGGGAATGTATTATATATATATATATATATATATTGTATTGTATGTTAGGACAGGTTGGATAAGTCTTGAAGGGCCAAAAAAGGCCATTGCATTTTTTATTTAAGCAAGTTGTTGTAGGCCCCTTTTTAGAAGAGGTCATGCGAAATTTTTTTTTTTTTTTAATTGGTATTAGTTTAGGGTCGTTACATTACAGGCTTCATTCCACACAAATTTGATCACTTTTCGGGTCAAACGAGTCATAGGTGCTGCCAAGCAAGAAAAATCCTTCCCAAATCTTTGGTAGTAACCCGCTAAACTAAAAAAATTGCGGATCTCAAACACATTCTTGGGTTGCTCTCAATTTAGAACTGCCTCTATCTTTGATGGATCAACCAATACTCCACCTTCTGAAACAACATACCTTAAAAACTTCACCTCTTGTAGCCAAAACTCACACTTCTTATATTTGGCGTACAAACGGTGCTCTCGCAAAATCTGCAATACCATACTCAAATGGATCTTGTGCTCCTTCTAATTTCGTGAGTACACAAGAATGTCATCCATGAAAACTTCCACAAATTGATCTAAGTAATCAAGGAAGACACTGTTCATCATGTCCATAAATACCACTGGCGCATTAGTCAAGCCAAAAGGCATAACAAAGAACTCATAGTGTTCATACCATGTACGGAATGCTGTATTCAGGATATCCTCATCCTTAAGTCGCAACTGATAGTATCCTGACCTCAAGTTATTCTTCGAGAAGCAACTGTCCCCCCTTAACTGATCAAACAAATCATCTATCCTTTGTAAAGGATACTTGTTCTTGACGGTGTCATGATTTAACTTCTAGTAATCAATGCACAATCTTAAAGAACCATATTTCTTTTTAGCAAATAAGACCGGTGCACCCCACAGTGACACACTCGGTTGGATGAAACCTTTCATCCTCAAATCATCAAGATGCCTCTTCAATTCCTCCAATTCAATTGGTGCCATACGATACGGTGCAATAGATATCGGCGTAGTACCAGGCATCAAATCAATAACGAACTCAACTTCTCGATGTGGAGGAAACTCCATCAAATCCTCTGGAAACATGTCCAGAAAATCATGAACAATCTCAAAGAACCATCTTTCTTCTTAGCAAATAAGAGCGGTGCGCCCTACGGTGACATACTCAGTTGGATGGAACCTTTCAACCTTAGATCATCAAGTTGCTTCTTTAGTTCTTCAACTCAACTGGTGCCATATGATACTGTGCCATAGAAATCGGCATGCTATCGGGCATCAAATCAATAGTGAACTCCACTTCTCTATGTGGAGGCAACTCTGCCAAATCCTCTGGGAACACATCCAAAAAATCATGAACAATCGTAGGATAATCTTCTTCCATAACATCATCTTCTTCGGCTTAAAGACTAGCCAAGAAGTAATCACCTCGACCCCGTCCATAAACTCCATAAAATGATGAAGTGTGGGAATTACTCCGATCTCCCACGAAAAAGAAACAGTCTCATTCGGGATTGCAAACAGTGACTCTACCTCTAAAACAGTCGTTCGTAGCATAAATGAAGCTAACCAATCCATCCCAAGAATGACATCAAAACTAGTCATCTCCAGGAGGATAAGGTCAAACATAAAAGTCCGCCTAGCTATCACAATGGAACAATCCCTCACAACTCAGCTCAAGGACACTGAAACCCCAACTGGTGTATCAACACATAATGCTCGATCCATGAAACTAGCCTCTAACCCCGATAGAAGTGTAAATGATGAGGAAATAAAAGAATGAGATGCACCAGAATTAAGCAAAACACGGGCCCAAGAACCAAGCACTAGAAGGATACCTCAAAGAACTGATGGCCCAGAAGATGCATTAGGCTAGACAAGTGCAAAGACACGTCCCTGTGGTCCCTGTACCTGAGAACTACCAACCTGAACACCTGCTTGCTATACTGATATCATACAAGTATCTCTCCTAACTAGTCGTGAGCCCTGAGAAGACATGGCAGGCTATGGTGGCGGCGATGGTCTAAAACCTAACTGAACTGTAGCCAACTGTGACGGCCACTACTGTGATCCTCTGCCACTACCGATACTTGCCCCCCAATTAGGATAATCCTAAATTAAATGGCCCTGCTAGCCACACCCATAAAAAGCTCTCAGAGCTGAAGAAACTAAAGACGATCTCATAGGAGAATTGGACTTGTAATGTCCAGATTACTGACAGTGAAAACAAACAACTCTGCTTGTATCAGACCCAGTTGGCATAGGAATGGTAGGAGCGGATCGTATAGATTTTTGCCCCTGAAACTGGGACAAACCACCCCTATTCTTTTTCCATGAAGGTCCCTCTAAAGATGACCCTACATTCTTCTTTTGCTTCCACTATTCCCTTCTTGTATCTTTATCTTTGGCCTCCGCCTCTCGCATTAATGCTCTTTCCGCTGCCTTCAAATAAACTTTAAGGTACTATGCCATTATCAATGGCCTCATTTGGTAATGGAGACCAGAAACAAACTTCAGGGTCTTGTCAACTTCATTGCTAACCATCTCTGGAGCAAAGCGAGAAAGAGACGTGAACTTGTTCTCATACTCCGTCGCTAACATATTGCCTTAGATAAGGCCAATAAACTAATCCTTTAGCTTCCATCTCTTGGTAATTGGAAAATACTTCTCATAGAACAGTTCTTTAAACATCTCCAAACTCATTTCCTCCACTTTGTGTTGATTAATGACTGACTTCCACCAAATCTTAGCATCATTAGTAAACTTGTAAGTGGTTAGAATGATTTTCACATAATCATCTGTCACATTCATAGAAGTCAATTGAGTTTCTACTTGATCCATGTAGTCGTCCGCTTTCATTGGATCCGCACACCTTCGAACATCACTGGCATCAACTTAGAAAACCCTAAAATCAACTTAAGACATTTCTGTACTAGCGTCTCCTCCACCTGAACTACCGGTTGTGGTGCCAGTCGTGAGAAAGTAGCAATTGTTGCCCTCAAGGTATTTTGCAACAAACGGTTCAATGCAAGTTCCGCCGAACCTTCTCACACTTCAACAGGTACTTCAACATTGTTCCTTCTGGTAGGAACATCTCAAGGGGGAATCAATTCCCTAAAAAGTGTATCCTCTTCTTCCTCTTGCTCCGTCAGATTGGAGCTAGAGCTTTCACCAACATCACCCCTTGTCGGCCTAGATCCAACTTCCCTTAGTTCCATTCGCAATGGCATCGTGCTATAAAACGAGGAAGCAGTTCAATGACAATGACACTAAGGTCCAACTGAAGATGACTCAACACATATGATACCATACAAACACTTAGCATGCAAAAGTACACAATAAACACTTTAACATAAACACGTAAGCATGTAAGCAAATAAACAGTTAAGCATGCTTCTTTAATAATAAAACACATAGCAAATAATCAAATAAACAACGTGAATAATTTCCCATGCAACTCTATGTAGGCCTCTACCCGTCGTCCTAATGGTTTTCAAACCATCGCTCTGATACCAAATTTGTAACGATCCAAACCCGGAGGTCCAAACCGTTAACCGGGTCCTTTCCCGGACTCGAGGTCAACTAGGTCATGCCATCCATTTGCCTGTGTCTAACACCTTCATAAAGGTCAATCCAGGTTTCTAAATACTGTAGAACACTACCTTATGATGATGGTCAAACAATGCAGGTCTAAAGGGGATGATCAGCAGGCTGATGGCTCTTCACCGGCCGGCTGACAGGGCAAGTTTAGTTGACTGACCAACAGGGTGGGATGGCAGAAATAGATACCCAAAATGCATGCTCTCGAGATTTCTACTATAAACATTTTGGTCGGTTGGTGGAGGGGGCTCGGTCGGCCGAACCTGGAGTTTCGGTAGGCTGGTGGTGAGGATCAGTCGGCCGAAACATGACTTCCTGGGATTCAACTCACTGGAATAGGTTTTGGCTGTGTTTCCTACATATGTTCAACCTATACCTGACTTGTTATGGGATGAAGTTCCGAATTCACGGTAACAAAGCATAATATTATACAATTGGGTGGCATCAATAATAGATCAAAATATAATTTCCTTTCCCATTCATCATCAAGTATTTACATAGTCTCATTTCACTTTAAATTACCATCAAATGTTCTAATTACCATGCATGACCATAGTTTACAAAATGGTTACACTTCAATATAGTTTAAGACTTTACAGTAGAATATCAAATATACAAAAGGCGCAAAAATCCTAGTCTTCCTCATGCTTGTGAAGGGTCGGCGTCCACTACTTCTTTTCCGAGCCCTAAAAAAAAATTGTTAAATAATGGGGTGAGCAAATTGCTTAATAGGTACATAGTGCCTAAGACACACCTCTTATGACCCCGTGAATCCAAGCAATGAATAGAACAATAGGGAGAGGGGTCATACTAACTGGGGGAAAAATACAATATTAATTTCAAGTTCAAAATAAGCAATGCCATGCCATAAATGCAATGCCATGCATATCATTCCCCATTTTCAGAAAACATCCATCGCTTCACAAACTGCTAATATAACCCGCCCTTTGGTGACTCCGTAGTGACACGAGAGAAGAATTGGCTACTATCCCTGACCCTTGGTACCCCTGCGGTGTCATTTTGGGCCCACCTAGCTTAACCACGCTAGGGCAATCTCCCTAGTTCCCTCTAGGTTATATTAACACACCTGCCCTTTGGTGACTCCGCGGTGTCCAGGGTTTTCTCAAAACCATTTTATCAAAATTCTCCAGAAAATCCCCTTATTCTTTGTTTCAAATCTTTTCCCCTTATGCAAACCCAATCATATGCATGTGTGTGCCTTATACCTTTGCAATTAAGGTATTTTCGCACAATACAATTAAACATGCTTTAAACCATTTTAGGGGAAACTAACATAAATTAAGCATGTAAGCAACAATTAAAAATAAATTGACTCAGAAAGGCATAAGAAAATATGAATTCGAGACCCCTACCTGAAATTTAGCAAAACCCCCAAATTGTGAGCCCTAGATCTCAAAAATTAAAAAGTGAACCAAACTAGAAATTGCTCTGATCAATTTGTAGGTCTCGCCGTGATCTTCAATTTGCTGCAAACGGCACTAAAAAATACCAAGTATTGAGGGAGAAATCAAGGTTTGTAGCCTTGATAGAAAATAAAAAGAAAAAGCAAGGAAAAGGGGTGAGAGAGAGAGACCAACAGGGAGAGAGAGTGTGAGAAAGAGAAATATGAGATCAATGTGATCTCTTGACCACTGAAAGTGGTAGTGGGCCCCACCATTTTTCTTTTATTTTTTATTTTCTTTTATCTTCATTTTACACCATATAAAAATATAGACACATTACCACACCATGATCACATATATAACACATTAATAAAATAAATATGATGCAAATGGACCCAACCAAAATCC
>JAOTQH010259450.1:0-11345 GCA_025631255.1 Cornus kousa | reverse complement strand
AAAATATGGTGGATATATATATATATATATATATAGAGAGAGAGAGAGAGAGAGAGAGAGAGGGACTTTTTTTTTTATAAGTAAGAGAGAGAGACTTCTTAACTCCAAAATCATAATCCTGCTTCCACAATGATAGGCAGTTCTTCCCTCCTCTTCTACTTATGTTTTTGGTACATTGTTATTATGTCTAAGCAGCTGATGGTTGTTTAATACCCTCCATTTTCCCCAGATTTTGGAGCATTATAATTCCATTATATCAGTGGACATTACTAAAGTATAGTAACTTAATTATCTTAATTGCAGGACGTTCAAATGCAATCAATATAGCTGAAAGGTTAGGACTGCCCAACATAATTTTAGATAATGCTCGTGAACTGTATGGAACAGCTAGTCAAGAGATTAATGAGGTAACATGTATTGGCATTCACATGTATTTACTTCTCAAGCTTTGACTCCTATTAGAAGGTTGGAGTGATCTGTGAATTTTCTAACTTGCCTTGGAGTTTTAAATTAACATCTAAAATATTGAACGGTAACAAAAAGGCTTATTTTCCTAAAATATATATCTTCCTATTTTATCATGCATGATTATCTACCAAGTCGAACCCCATACTGTTTATTACCCTCTAACAGTAGTTAATCTTTCTAATAGATGGACCATCATTGTCTTGGTCTACATGGTTTTAGGTCTCAATGTCATTGTGAGAATTACTAAGGATTAAAGAGATAAGGTGGTCAAGATTTACTTGCATAAGTTGAAATTTGGTTATTTCCTTCGGGTCTGGAGGTTTGAGCTGCTTGCTTTACATGGATATTAAATGTTTATTGCTTAAATTCACTGCTTTTAACAAATATCACTTGTATTCCTAAACATTTTGTGTAACATAATTTATTGCAGGTCATAATGGATATGGAAAAGTTTAAGCAGGGTTTACACAAGCATATTAATGAAGCACGGCATTATCTGATGTAAGAATCTTTTGTTCAACAAAATTAATGTCTAAACCTCTACTATAATTATGAAGTAAGCACTCCACAAATTTTGAAGTGATAAGTTAGAAATTTATGGCTATAATTTGGGAGGTTGCTAGGAAATTCGTTTTCTGTAATTCCATTTGATCTAGCTTAATGTGTACTGAGAGAGTGGTCACTTAAAATCACTGCCATTGGGAAGGCAATACTTCTAAACCCCATTATATTGAATGATTTTTAAAAAAATAAAAGATAAATAAATAAACTAACAATTTTTAACAATGTGAAAATTTTCTTGCCTATTTTAGTACGTTCTCATTTTTTCTCTTTTCTTTCCGTAAAATTATTTTAAATTCCTTATTACTACCAAAATGTTCCCTTTCTATCTAAAGAAATAGATGGAAGAAAAAAAAACTTCTCTGATATTTTATTATTGTTATCTCTGGAATCAGTGAATTACAGAATAAATAGGAGAGGAGACCTTCATAATTAGGTTAACTGACTCCTTGATTCTAGGAAGTAAAATAGGAAACTAACTAACAGATATCTTGGAGATTTGGATACTAATTATCTTCATCTCTTTATTTGAAACTAATTAACAAAATCTGCTAACTAAAGCTGCTAACTAATTATCTTGGAATCTCCACAAGAACCAAGTTTGAAACCTAAACATAGCTACTTTGTGCAAATAATGTCAAAAGTTAGGTTTATATTTAGAGAAAGATGGTGAGAATTATGAGAGAAGCTTTTAGAGCATAGAATCTTTAGTCTGATTTTTAAAATTTGAAATTTGAGTTAAAAAAAGTGGAGGGATTTTGAAATTTCAGGAGTTATTCCTCCGTTTGCTACCTTCCCTATTTTGTGAAACTTGTGCTGATATGGAATGTTCTTAAATTTTTAATACATGTTGTGTTTGAAGTGGATGGAGGTACTATGTCAGCACAATAACATGGTACCTCTGGGGTACTGAATAATTTCTAGACTTAGATATCCAATTCATCAAGACGATCATTGCTTGGTGAAATGATATGCATGAGGACAGAGATTGAGTATGAGATCAGCCACTTTTGTGCATAAATACCAAAGGTTAGGTCTATCTCTAGTTTCTTCTCCCATCACCCAAGACGGCAAGACCAATGATGGGAAATGAATTATATATACCATTCATCGATGCATCCATTGTTAGGTTTCATTTGCATTGAATTTTTTCTTTAAATATTTTTCTCCCAAATGAAATTAAAGGTTAACCTAACACTTATGGCATCCATGGAGAAAATCGAGCACTGAGACCGACATTATCTACTTATCAATCCGTCTTTCCTAATGTCTGTTTTCCTGTTTTTGTTAAATTTGTCACTCTCTGATTGTCACGTTGATTAGAGGTTCACGGAGAATAAGTTTATGCGGTTTCATGCATATGAAATGACCCCATTTTCAACTTAGATCGTGGCTTGAGCCAAGTGATTAAACTTACCAAAACATCCATACTGCAAATTTCTGATTGATTAAGGTCTTGCTGTTATTTAATGGTGACCATAAATGCATACTACTAGTAATAAAATTTAGATTTCTTTTCTAATAAAGTGATGTCTAGTATTCACTCCTTGTATTTGGTATGATACAGAAATGTGTTTGCTTCAACATAGATCGTGTTAAACTTACCAAAACATCCATACTGCAAATTTCTGATTGATTAAGGTCCTTGCTGTTGTTTAATGGTGACCGTGAATGCATACTCTTGTAATAAAATTAAGATTTTTTTTTTATAATAAAGTGATGCCTAGTATTCGCTCCTTATATTTGTTATGGGAAAGCAGTGTGTTTTCTCATTGTACAGTGTATTCTAGGTTGTATTGACATGTCTACCTTCTATGCTCAATACAATTTGGCACACTTATCCAATGAATACACAGATTTCCAAGAGTCTTTTCAGTGTGGTATTCATCTGCTTATGATGACCTACAGCTGATTTACTTGCTGTTATCAGCTCTCTTGCCTTTTAATTCTATTCAGTTTTTACAAATATTGAGCATTGTGTAGCTTGTGCTCAAATCATTTTTCGATGTATTGCTATCGTTTGGCTATGCTCCTAGGGCTCCCTCTGGCTGCAGCAAGACCGCTGCCAATTTGCCATTCATGCTTGTTTTGGATAATTCATTTCCCGGTAATATAATCTTTCTAACATGCCTTTGTGAACAAATTTTCTCAATTTTGCTATAAAATTTGCATCAACACTTATTTTTTGGTTCTTTCTGATCTTTATATAGATAAACGTAATGCAACTTCTGGATGTGGTACTCTCTAGCTGTTGGTATATCAACCCTGTTAATCGTCTTTGACTTCAATCAGTTTCTGCTCTCAACTGATGCCCAGGCTCAATTTGCATGCTATCCACAGTGAGCATATACCTGTTCTCAATGATAATTGTAAGAACCATGTGCTTTCACTTCTAAGTTTTTTGGATCTGCAATTGCTAATGCACTTTGTGACAGCTACAGGACTCATTTGTACAAACATGGTGGATTAGGATTTTGCATATAAAGGGGAAAAAGATTACAATTTTATTAAAATAAAACGAAATGAGTTAAAATATTTGAACCTATAAGAGAATTAGGTGGTTTAATTGGGTAACAAGCCAAAAAATTAATTCTCTAATATACCTAAGTGGAGGGTACGAATTAGAATTGTTTAGTGGAGAGTACGAATTAGAATTGTTTAATTAACTTGATGCGTACTTCGTGTCAGCTATGGAACTGAGTTATGAGTGTCCTTACCGCTACTCTATGAAGAGTTCTATTGCCATGTCTCTGGATTAGGAAATTTGATTTGTTGTTCCTCTAAAAATTCAATAACATTTTCATTCTTTTTTCTTGTTAGTCTACAATTCTTTTTTTCTTTTTCCTCTGGATTCAATTGAAATTTTAAATTAAACGAATAAGAATTCAGATACGTTCAATGTTTATTCCATATCAACAGTTAAAATACCTCAAAGCTGTAATGTTTATCATTTGCAATTTGAATGTTGTGATACGAATTGATTGGACCCTTCAATATGAATCTTTGGCCAATCGCATATTATGAATAGTCATAAATGAATCTATGCACTCGTTTTCTTCACCAACATCGTTCAACTTAGTTTACATTTACCACATTAGTTAATTTAACCGGGTGAGCTCGCACAGGTGGCGGATAATTATTGGAATGGATCTTTTTCCCTCCATAATTGGCTATAGCAGTGATTGCGCCCATGGTTTAATTTGGGCCCACAAACCAAAAAACCCAACGAAGTGCAGTATTGTTCCTTGGTCAATAACATTGAGGAAATGGAAAAAGAAAACATTTACGTTCCAGTTTCAGAAACTTAAGTTACGTTGACCAGGTCTAATATTAATATAGATATATATATATATTTGTTTACAACCAAAATTGATATTTTAAACACCTATCCAAAAATAATAAAAAAAGTTCAATGAAATGAAAGGCTCGCCTAGGCTTATCATGGATCAGTTCAGTTTTGGATAAAATTTAAACCAATTTGGTCCTTATAAATTGGTTAAATCTGAAACCAAACCGATCCATAAAAAAACGAATTGGTTCGGTTTGGTTCCCACGAATTAACGAAACTATACCAAACTTAAAACCACAATCTCTCATTCACAAACCTCATGTACCAAGCTTGTGTTTTATCCAAACATAACCTCTCACAACAGACCTCAAGAAGAGAGTTTTAGAGAGAGAAGGAATTATAGAGAGAGGAAAAGTGGAGTTATAGCTTCAGGTTTTTTTTTTTTTTTTTTATATATATAGACAAGATTAGAGCAACTAATTCCAAAAAAATGAATGTCTTGTCCAGCCGCTCTCGATCTACTCAGCAAACTCAAATTAAAGCTATGAAAATCTTCCATACGTGAATAGAAATAAAAACAACATATTGCACAACTCAATAATAAAGACTCATGGCATGTCTCTTGATATTGTGATTAATTTTAGAGTCACAAGGTCTACGGCGGAGTGCTATTTCCTACTCTTTCAATATGAGAAATGTAGAGTGGTGGAATCTCTCAAGTGAAGGAGTTAATTATCATAAGAAAAAATAATAATATTTTGTAAACCTTAAAGTTACTAACCAAGATTATCAAATGATTTAAGCTGAAAATAAGCATAAAAGTTAGTGTTAGAATCATGTATAATTGAGAAACACCTTTCATCTTTCACGAGTTATAATAATATCAGGGACAACAAGATTTTGATAGTCAATGCCGTATAATTAATACTTGACCGGATATGATTACCAATGATAGGCACATCCTCTCTTTTGAATACACTTCCAGGCTTGTGGGCCACGATGACTCGGAAGACCTTGGTAGATTGTGGGCCACGAAAGATTGCCTAAATAGATTCCAAACCATATTTATCACTCATGCACATGGGACCAACAAACTTGAATATGTTACTGACGACAATATGTAACTTTCACACCAATGTTTGACATTTTACACTTGATTATATTATGCCATAAGTAGCATGTGGCTGCCTTCATACTCGGTACCAATCAACAATCTACCTGTTGATTTTTTTATTTTTTATTTTATTTTATTTTAGGTATATTACCGGTTGAATTTGCTAATATCCGGTACCCTCTAAGCAATTCTCAGTTTCGAACTTTCTGTTTTTATTATTATTTTTTTTTAATCAAATTTAGTGTACGAGTATTTCGTCACTAATTAGATATTGTTTGATTACACAATTCAACACTTAATTCTGAATGAATTAATAAGCCTTATTCAATTAAGTGTGTTTGATAACGCAATTTGAGTATCACACAAAACAATAAGCGCCATTTAAAATGAGATAAATTTTTTATTTTAAGTGACAAAAATATTACTTATCACTTAATACTAAACGCTAAAAATTCAAAAATATAAAAAATATTTATATATTAATTTTTTAAATTACAACTTTAAATCTTCAATTTTAAGTAATACCCAATATTATATAGTTTAGTAGTATCTCTTATACCTCTTAATTCATAAAACATTCCTTGTCTGTCATAATTGACCAAAATAGTTAAGAGCCATGTTTGTCATCAAAACAGATTAGTTTCACTAAAGGGTCTTTGGCCTAATGGTATAACATCCTCATCTTCAAAGAAGAGAGGAGGGGTTCGAACTCGTGCGTGGGCAAAAAAGTGTGTGTGTGTGTGTTTGTTTTACCATAAAAAATAAAAATAAAATTAAAAATTAAAAAAAAAACACAGATTAGTTTCGTAATTGCATTTGTAATTTGTTACTATGGGTTTAATTTTAAATTTTTTATTCTTATATAAATTTTAAATTTGAGGATAAGAGCCCTATCTATTTTGTCAATAAAATCACAAGAATAATGATTTTATGAAAAAAAAAAAAAAAAACCAAAAAAGAAGAAGAAGAAGAAGAAGAAGAAGAAAGTATTATATAGGGTTAAATGCAAAAAATTCCCTTGAACTATTGGCATATTGCAACTAATCCTCTTGAACTACAAAAAAAAAATCCCTGAACTATGAATTTGTTTCATTTCAATTCATTCCGGCACGGAAAAATAAAAATCTTATTACCCTTATCAAAGCAGCATAGTTTTGAGAGTGTTTAAGCTAAGTGAATCAAATGATACATATACCCTTATTATTGTCTAATCCAGGAATAGTACTCAAAGCCGTAACCAAACAAGGCCAAATATATATGTATGTATATGTTGTATCCCCTATTGTAAAGCCCAAACACAATACAGATCCAAAAAATCATAAAAATAAAAAAAAATAAAAAAATAAAAAAAAAAACAGAAAACAAAATACAAATCCAAAATCGAGCAAGAGGAGTCGGTTGTGAAAAGGTCGTTTGGTGAGGGCTCAGCCGTGATGGTCTGAATGGCGATGGAAGAAGAAGCTCGATTGTGAGCTTGCGGCGCGGGGTCGACTTTAGATGATGTCGAGGACTCAGCCGTGATGGAGGAGTCACCTCAGCCACGCCGGACATAAGAATGGAGATCATGTAAATAGTGTTCTAATGTTTTTTATAAATGAATGTTTTTATAGTCTATACTTAGAAAAGTTGGATTATTTGTAAATTAGTTAAAGTAAGTAGGTGGATAGTCCATACTAACCTCAGATAAGTTATAGTTAATTGAAATTTATAAAATATCTTTCTTTAAAACCGAATTGAACAAATATTATTAAGTTTAATTCATTTGAAATATAAATTGTTAAAACCCTAGAGTTGAACAGTTAACCATAGTACAAAGTTCGTGGTGAAGTCAGTCAAAGTCCTAAGACCTCTACTCTCTGATCTTTTTAATTTAATTTTAGTTTAATTTAATTTTATAATCGTGATAACCAATCAATCTAATCCAACCAGTTACTTGTAGACCAAAAATAATTGGATTAGTTAAAAACAAAGTAAAGAATACTCATCTCTCTGTGGGATCGACACTTTTTATATAGCCTTATCCGATTCGTACTATTACGAGTGGTAGTATAAAACACACATCAATGTCCAGGCTCAATTTGCATACTATACACAGTGAGCATATTCATGCTCTCAATGCTAATTTTAACAAACCATATGCATTCACTTGTAAGTTTTTGGATTTGCAATAAACGACCGATGCATCAACTTCCATTTGATGCTTTGGCTATTCATTTTGGTCGTGAGTTTCGGTGTAAAAAGTACAGGACTGAAAAATAATTTAAAAGGAAAAGATTGAGCTAGCAATTGGTTCTGAAAGACCTATACATGTGTGAAAAATTGATTAGATTGATGGAGGTAACATGGGGAATGTAAGTGGTTAAAATGAAAGTTTTTTGGCTTAACAGATTGTCCTAACGTGGCTTAAATTTTTAATGGGGTGTTTGACAGCTATTTCACAGGTTCAAGTGAAGGTGACTGGAGAGGAGTTGTTTCCTAAAAACAGAACCTCCAATCTGGTGACTTTTGGTGCACAAACTTGTAAGGTAAATTTTGGATATAGGCAATCATTCTCAAGAACGAGTCAAAGCAGCCTATCCGATCAGTGGCAGAACTGAAAACATGAACCTCTTTCTTTTCAACCTTCCTGATTCTCATATACTATTTAATATTTTGCAATGTTTTTTATTTATTTATTTATTTTTTTTGAAAGTTATATTTTTTTATTTTGCTATGTATGCCGGGTAAAGTAGCAGGTTTGGACAGGCTATTGCATGATGTGCCTGCTGGAGTTCTTTTTTTGGTCTTTTTTAGTTAATGTGAAGTGTATATATGGTGAAAAGAAAGAAAGAAATCATGTATCGATATGATATGATATGATATGATATATATATATATATATATATATATATATATATATATATATATCAGTGATATGAGCCTTTTTAGTGCTTGATTTGGAGTTATATATATGTCAGGTTCAAGTGAAGGTGCTTGATATGGTGTTATGACACTGTTAATTTTTGTACACAATTTCATTTCCATTAGATATATCTATTTAGCTTGGATCGAATGGGATTCGAATTCAGATTAAAATCATATTTACTAACATTTATAATTATAAAATTAGATAAAGCGAAGAATTTCTAAAATACGGAACGCTACATAATATAACTATACAATCAAATGAATATAATAATAAATAATTAATATATATAAATTTAGTAATATATAACTAATATATATAAGATTGATATATAATATATTATAATTTACTCTTTGTTAATGAATAAAGAGTATGATATATATTATTAGTATGTAAATTAAGAGATTTATTAGTATGTGGATGAGAATACTACACTTTTGAAATTTTTGAGTTACCTCTAATGCATTTTAATAGAAGTATTGATATATATATATATATATATATATAATTTTAATCGGATCGGATTCTTAACGGATCGGATCAGCATAATTCATATCTGATTTGTTAAACTAGCTAATTATCGGATTCGGATTGTGATCGAATTATCGAATTTTTTGTTCAATTTATATCCGATTAATCGGATCAAATTCGGATCAGATCAGAGTTAAGATCCGCTCCATTGACATGTCTAGCAACTTGTTGTTTGACCGTACTTTTTTTTTTTTTTTTTTGGTGGGTATCAAGTGTTTTTAGTCAAATAAATTAATGAAACTAACAACTGCTACAGAGAATTATATATATCACATCATCCATGTTATGTTGAAGTCGAAGGAGCACATTGCATTGCTGATGCTGTACACAATTGAGAAGGTAATTTTTTCTCTCGTATTTTCATTTGTTTCGTGTGCTTGATGGGGATTGCTTACTTCTGTGTTGAATTATCATATTTGATTTTGGACTTACGTAATTTCGGGTTGAGTGGTGCTAAATGCACCAACTCTCTTTGCCAAAATTTCAGATTTTGGACTTACCTAATTTGGACTTCCGTAATTTCGGGTTGAGTGGTGCTAAATGCACCGACTTTCATTTTGGTGGTGAATTTCGGTGCAAAAAGCATTTTCTTTGGGATTACCATGATGCAGTAGAATTGGGCAACGAAGCCTTTCTCGAAGGACTGAAAAATAATTTAAAAGGGAAAGACTGAGCTAACAGATGGGTTCTGACTTCTGAAAGACCTATACATGTGTGAAAAATTGAGTAGATGGAGGTAACATGGGGAATGTAGGTGGCTAATATGTAAGTTTTTTGGTTTAACAGATTGCCCTAATGTGGGTGAAATTTTTAATGGGGTGTTTGACAGCTATTTCACAGGTTCAAGTGAAGGTGACTTGAGAGGAGTTGTTTCCTATAAACAGGAACCTCCAACTTGGTGACTTTTGTACACAAAGTTGTAAGGTAAATTTGGGATACATACAATCATTCCCAAGAATGAGTTTGAGCATCCTTTCCGATCAGTGACAGAACTAAAAACACGAACCTTTTTTTTTCAACCTTTCTGATTCTCGTATACTATTTATATTTTGCCATGTATTATTATTATTATTATTATTATTATTATTATTTTTTATTATTTTTTATTTTTTTGAAAGTGATATTTTTATTTTGCCATGCATGCGGGGTAAAGTAGCAGGTTTGGACAGGCTATCGCATGATGTGCCTGCTGGAGTTCTTTTTTTCTTTTTTTTGGCCTTTCTTAGTTAATGTGAAGTGTATCTAGGGTGAAAATAAAGAAGGAAATCATGTATGGATAATCTCTCTTTCTCTCTATATATATATGTATCAGTGATATGAGCCTTTTTAGTGCTTGATATGGTGTTATGACACTGTTAAATTTAGTGTAAATCTTTACTCTTTGCAAATTCTTGCAATCACCTACAAATTTTGTCCAATTTGAAATAGATATATCTAATGGAAATGAAATTGTGTACGTGCAAAATTAAATTAAAGTTTTGGACTCAAAAAAATTTATCTGCCATATGGAATTGATACATACGTCGGTTTGATGGTATATGTCATATTTAATTTGATTGAATTGAAATTTTAAATCAAACGGAGAAGAATTCGTTCAATGTTTACTACAACCACCAGTTAAAATGCGTCAAAGTTGTAATATTTACCATTTGCAATTTAAATGTAGTGATACTATTCGATTGGACCCTTCAATATGAATCATTGGTCAATAGCATATTTTGAATAGTCATAAATGAATCTATGCAATCGCTTGCTTCACCAACATCGTCGTCCAACATTCTCAAGTATCAAGTTCAAACTTAACCACATTGGAATGGATCTTTTTCCCTCCACAATTGGCTATGGCAGTGATTGCCTTAAAAAGAAAAAAATATTGAGGAAATGGAAAAAAGAAAACATAAGTTTATTAATCCAGTTTCAATTACTTAAGTTAGGTTTGTTGGGAATTTTATATATATATAAATAATAAAAATTACTTTATGGTCTTATGCATTACGTTTAATAAGGTAGGATTGCAATGTAATTATTGATACTTGATGGATTGAGTTGCATTTTCTAATTTGGTGGTCTAATTGGGAGTATGGTTTTTATAATGTTGGATTGGGTTTTCCAACTTATTTGGTGTGATTTAATTCTAACCATTAATATCAAAGTTTCCATGATATGAAGGGAGACTTAGGTATGCTTGTTTGTAGAGAATCCGTCCCCCTTGTTGTTGTTATATATAAGGGTTTTAAAACCCTTATTCAGATTTATCGTATTGAAGAACAACTGTCATTAGGATTACAAAGAATTGTAAAGCTATCCTCCAAAATTTAAAGGTATTTGCGATTTAATCATCAATCAGGTATGAAACTAAATTCTCTATTTAATTAATTATAATATTCTTGATTTTTACCTGTGGATTATTTATTTAAAATCCAACAATTGGTATCAGAGCAAAGTTAGAGTTTAGATTTTCTTGCAGAAATCAAGAT
>JAOTQH010259439.1:0-11346 GCA_025631255.1 Cornus kousa | reverse complement strand
TCAACTTAGGTTCTGATTGATAAAATTGAAAATTGATGTTTTCAAGTGGTGATTAAAAAATAAATATTTTCTAATATCTTTTTGAATTTTTAGCATTCAGTATTTAGTGATGTCTGTCACTTAAAATTTTATCCCATTTTATTTTATGTGTATTACTGAGATTGTGCAATCAAACGTAGTTAATTGAATTGATTGAATAAGTCGCTGAATTAAGTTATCAAACAAGGCCAATCGGGTAAAACTGATGTTGTAGAAGAATTCAAGCACTAAATTTTTGTCACAAGAAGATATTCCAGATGGTAAAAGTTTTGAATTTATAAAAGTGGGTGTACATTATGTCCCAATAATTTAAGGTTTTAGATCATATGGCACACATTCGGCTAGAGCATACTTCATTTTTGCTTTTTTATTTTCGTATGCCTCTTTTTTATTTTATTTTATTTTAAGGAAAAATCTTCTATAATTAGAAAAGTTCTTTGAAAAAGAGATGATTAATTATTTCTAAAGAACTGTTTTTGCTGGTTAAACTTCTTTTTTTATTTCAGAGTTCTTTAAAACCATTTGAAAAAAAAAAAAAAAAAAACCTTGTTAAAGCCACTAGGCAGGTGATACACTGGCTCAATTACTCTCCTCTGTGATAATTCTCAGTTGTTTGTTTCGTTTGTTCATGGGTCTAATGAGGATGTGGGAAGAAAGGAGCTTTGGAACAGCATTAATGAACACTCTAGCCCATTCTCACACTCCCCTTGGGTCATTATTGGTGATTTTAACACTAGAGAATTATGGAGGCTTTCAAAGATGGACAGCTGCAATGTATGATTTTAGGGACTACTTGTATTTTGCACAGTTGGAAGACTTAAGATCTACTGGAGTCCAATACACTTGGAACAATAAAAAGTGTTGGGATTGCTAACATAGCAAAGAAACTTGATAGAGTTCTAATCAATGAGAAATGGACTCTCACATATCCTATGTCAGATTGTACATTCTTGCCCCCTGGCTTGTCTAATCACAACCCTATTCTTATTAAGTTGGGTTCAGCCACTAGGCCAAGGAGGATCCCTTTTAGGTATTTCAATGCTTGGGCTGCTAACCCTAATTTTCTCACAACTGTGGAACAGGTTTGGACTCACCCGAGAGCTGGATCAGCAATGTTTCAAGTCACACAGAAACTCAAGGCTCTTAAAGGGGCTCTTAAGCTCTCATGCAGAGTTAAGATCTCCCATACAACAGACCTAGTCACTCAGGCAGAGCTTGCTCTTTCCTCCTGTCAACTCCAACCCTAGAGACATCCAGTTGAGAGAACAAGAGAAAGATTTGATGAACAAATACTCTAAGCTTGCTCTTGCTAAGGAGCAATTCATCAAACAGAAGGCAAAGGTGAGGTGGCTTAAGGAGGGGGACAATAATACAAGGTTCTTCTTCAAAATCTTCAACTCCAATGTCAATAGGAAGAAGATAACTTGCCTTACATCAGGAAATGAAGAACATATTGATTCTGAAATCCTAGTCACTACTGAGGCTGTGGCTCACTTCCATAACTTGCTTGGTAGCTCACCTCCCCATTGCCTTAGGACTGAGGCTCTTCAGCCCTTTATCACTAAATTAGTCACATCTTACCTTTTGCCTTTGTTATGTGCTATCCCAACAGAGGCTGAGATTCAATCTTGTTTCCTCTCCCTCAATAAAGATAAATCCCCAGGCCTAGATGGTTTCAATGCTCATTTTTTTCATAGTGCCTGGCCGGTGATTGGTAGAGATGTGGTGTATGCTATTAGGGATTTATTTGCTAGTGGTAAGCTCCTAAAAGAGGTTAACAATACCTATTTTGCACTAGTACCAAAGATCCCTAACTCTTCCTCCTTGCATGAGTTTAGACCTATTTCATGTTGTAAAACACTCTATAAGTGTATTGCTAAGCTTTTAGCTTTAAAGCTCAAACAAGTCCTCCCTTCAGACTGCTTTTGTAAAAGATAGGCAGATTGGAGATAGTGTTCTCCTTACGTAGGAATTGCTTCAAGGGTATCATAGACACCTCTCTCCTAGGTATGCAATGAAGATCGATCTTATGAAAGCTTTTGATTCAGTTGGTTGGGACTTTATGTTGGACACATTAGCCTTATTTGGTTTCCCTCTTCCCTTCCTAGGATGGATTAAGGCATGCATCACTTCCCCATCTTTTACGGTTGCCCTTAATGGGGAGTTTCATGGTCATTTTCAAGGGGTTAAGGGTCTTGGACAAGGGGATCCACTCCCCCCCTTGCTTTTTGTTTTAGCTATAGAAGTATTCACTGCTATCACTAAAAAATTCATCGCCGACAATCCATCCTTCAAATACCATTCAAGATGCAAAAATCTATCTATAACTCACATTATATTTGCGGATGACCTCCTTCTATTCTCACATGGTGACTTATCCTCTATCTCTACACTCAAGCTTGCTCTTGATCACTTTTCTGCTCTTTCAGGTCTCTGCCTAAATAGCTTAAAGAGCTCTTTTTTTGTAACTGGGGTGGACATTCATGCCCTACTTGGTTTTGAGTGTGGTTCACTTCCCATAAGATACTTGGGAGTACCACTTGTCTCTTCCAGACTTACTACTGATGACTGTAGAGGACTGGTTGAGCAAATCACAAAAAAGGATTAAGCACTAGTCCTCTAATTTCCTTTCATATGCCGGAAGAATTCAACTTACTCAGTCTGTGCTCTATAGCATGATCAATTATTGGTCTAGCATATTCATTCTGCCGAAGGCTGTTCTATTTAAGGTTAATAATCTACTTCGGAATTTCCTTTGGTCAGGCACTTACTTTAAGCACACAGGGGTCAAGGTGAATTGGGCTGTTTGCTGTCTTCCTAAGGAGTGTAGTGGACTAGGTTTCAGAGACTTGGAGCTTGCCAATATAACTGTTGGACTGAGGCATATTTGGACACTATTGGTTAATCACAGGAACAGTCTTTGGGCACAATGGGTGAGAGTACAACTAATTAGAAATCACTGTTTTTGGACAATGAATTCCCCACAGGCCTGCTCCAGCAACTGGAAGAAAATTCTTAACCTAAGAGGAGTGGCAAGGTTGATGATTAAATGCAAGGTTGGGAATGGGTCCTCTATTTTTTTCTGGGATGATGTTTGGCTTGGTGAAGGACCACTTTCCCAGAGAGTCTCAACAAAGTTTTTGGCTAATTCAACTATTTTACCTGATCAAAAGTTATCTTTCTTTCTTCATGATGGCCATTGGCTCTTCCCACAAATCTTTACCGACATTTTCCTGGAATTAGCCAGTTTTGGTTCACCGAGTTCGTCTGCTGATTTTGCTGTATGGGCTCTATCACCAACGGGTTCTTTCTCACTCAAGCACACAATTGATTGGTTAACTTTGCCCTAATAACCAAAACACATGGTCTCATCTCATTTGGAGTAATCTCTCGATCCCAAGATGCAAATTCTCCCTTTGGCTTGCTGTCCAAAACAGGCTTCCCACGTTTGATAGAAGATGTATGAGTTCGTAGTTCCAAGGCTCTAAAAGGTGCCTCCTGTGCAATCTGGTTGAGGAATCCCATAACCACCTGTTATTCTCTTGCTCATTCACTAGACCCATCTGGATTTCGCTGCAAATCAAAGGAAGATTCCACTTTTCTCCTTCTTCTTGGAACGAAACTGTTATTCGTGCTTCACTTTGGTGGTCCAAGAAAGGCTTTAGATCTTCAGTGAACAAGCTCATGCTCTCCACAACCATCAACAGAATATGGCATGAGCGCAACAATAGGATTTTCAACAATCGAAAAACATCTCAAATTACCATCTATAGAGAGATTACTGCACTAGTTCGACATAAATTACTCACCGTAAAGGTCAAAGATTCCTCACTTCCTCTATCGCTGCAACTTGATTGGGAGCTGTCGCCATTCATTCGTCCACCATCAGAGCCTCTAGATCAGGTGAATTAGGGGCTTGGTCAAGCCCTAGTGACTCTCACCGAATGTTTCTTATGGCTGAGACATGTAGGCTTCGTTTGGATACGGAGGAGAGAAAAGAAAAGAAATGATTAGAAGAGAAAAGAAAAGAAAGGAAAAGAAAGGATTCTAAAACTGTTGATTCACAATTAGAATAGGAGAAGTGAAAATCAAATACAATGTTCAAAGTTAGCAGTGACTTAAATTCCATTTAAATTCACTAGACAATTAAAAACCCTAAAATGGCCGCACCAAAATGACACTGTGTAGGGTCTCAAAATGGAAAAAAAAAAAAAAAAATTTTAAAAAAAGGAAATGAGAGAATACCTAATTACTGGAAAGAACAAAGGCAATAGAGAGAGCAATACTAGGCTTCTCTGCTCCCTGAAATATATGTATACAAAAACAGAGGAATATGGGATAGTTTTAGAGAGCAAAAACAGAGGAAGATGACAGTGTTAAAACCAAGAACAACTAGGGAAGTTGGAGGAATTCTCACCATGAGAACTATGGGAGCCATCGTTGCTTACTTCTGCGTCTACGGAGAGCCAAACCATATGTGAGAGTGAGAGTGAGAGAGAGAAAGAGAGAGAGAGAGCCCTTCACCGTTTTTTTCTGTCTCAGTCAACCCGTCCAGACCTTTTAGGACGGTGGGTAGGGCCCTTTGAATTATGCAAACTGTTTTAGGCCCGTGGACTGAGTTGGCTTGCAATTTTGTTTTAGGCCCTATTAGTTGGGTCCATCGTAGGATCAATGGACTGGAGAGCCCATCATTGGACTTTAAAATGTTGGACTGGGTCAGCCCAACCACCTCTTTTAACCACTTGGTTTACCAGTCCACCACCAAAGCTCGGTTATGGGCCTCTGGCCCAATAAAATAAGAATTCAAGCAGCAGGATGAAAAAATGTGTATTTTTCAACTATAGTGTTAATTAGAGAATATAATAGCCTCCCAAAAGATAATATGAAGAAAGAGATATTCGATTTTTTATTTTTTATTTTTTGAGAGCATAAAACTATTAATCAAACATGTATGAAACAATTCAAAACTATTTCCACAAATTTATACGAGTAGTTAATTGAAGTTTCCACACATTATATTGAAAATATGTGTATGCATGTATGTATGTATGTGTATATTCTGTATAGTCTGTATATAATATTATTATTAATCAAAAGGTCAACACGTCCAATGAAAATGGGAACCTGAAGGGACTCCACTCATTCAAAATTCAACATATAATTATTTATTTTTGTTTACCTAAGTGATGATGAATGGTGACTTTATGGTTATGTCACTTTAATATATATATATATATATATATATATATAAAATAAGGTTTTATGCGGGAAAAATGGGAGATTTGCCGGTTACATGCTTCAATGTAACTATTATGTCAATAATCAATTAACTTGTCTGGAGCCCAGAATATTCCCATGCAAAGTACCTTCTTTTCCACTCTTTTTCTTTCTTTATTTTACAGTGACACGCAATCCATGTCCCCTACTTTTACTTTGCTCAACTTCGACATATATATATATATATAATAGAAAATTATGTTATCTTGAATTTCAAGGATGCAAAATATATATATTCACACCAAGATATATTACTAATAAAGGAGATATTATCATTATTATTAACAATAATAACTTGAGTTATATATAACGAAACAAATGCTTAATTAGAAATTTAGAATATATTGCGTGATGTCAATGGTTCAAGTTCTCATATAGAGATAGTGAAAAAGTTTATGTGTTTTAAATAGAAAGACATACTAAGTTTGTGTGTTTTAAATTGAAAGACATACTAAATGTCAAGTGTACGATAATATAAACTCTTCAAAAAAGTAAAATTAAGTGTTCGAGCTCCAATTGTTGTAAAAATACATAGATGGCCTGTGTGTTTGTTTGAATTTTGAATTTTTTTTTTTTTTTTTTTGCCTCTTTTAGAGAAAACATAGATAATAAAAAAAAATTAGTAAAAAAAAAAATCAATTTTTACATCCAGTTATTTTTAAAATAATAATAAGTAATAATTAAGAGGAAAAAAAAAACAAAAAAAATTATAGAAAATAGGTTTGAGATCGATACAACTGGCATGATGTGGAGTTGGTAGAGAGATGGTAGAGTTTGGTGATAGTGATGTGGTTGAAGCGATAAATGACAATGTGAAAGAAACAGTTATGTAATAAAATATATATGATTCGCCCTTTTTGTACGTGGCAATAAGAAAAATGCATACAAATGTAAGAATATAGCAAGTGAAGGACACACCTTTATAGAGCTACAAATTACAACTGTTACTTCCTGTGCACTTGTATGACAATACAATGAAAGAAATTTTAGTTTATGCGTGTGAAAGAGAATCTCCAGCAAGCTTGAGCCTTTTTGGCCTATGGCATTTGTCTTTTTAGTTAATCAAAATATCGTTTGATTATATATATTCTTTTAAAAAATAGAAATACAAAAGAAAAGGAAATTACTAGCTAGGGTTAATTAACTACCAAAAAAAAAAAAAATTGTGTATAAAATACCCAATGAGTAAATTTTTTATTTTTTATTTTTTATCTCCAACAATATGTTAAGATACATTATCAACATTATCACATCATCAATTTGTAAAATTATTATATATTTTACACAATTATTTTATACAACTCTTTTACACAGCCAGCATATTTCATTTCGCATCCCTCTTTCTCATTCCATTAACAAATCAACTTATATTAAGTAGGTTTGTAAAAGTTATGCGGGGTCTTGGACATGATACATGATTGGTTGTTATAGGGAGATATAATTTTACACGAAAGGTATAAAATAATGACTGGACTTAAAAATGAGTAGTCCAAAAATTGTGTATGACCGTACACATCAGATTTACAATATATATATATATATATACACACACACACATGCATATACACAACCGTTGGAGATACTTTTTAGATTGACTTTACATTAATTTATCAAAAAACAAAAATAAAATTATAATAAGAATAATGATTTCGAATCCGAGAGTCTGACACATCCATGATGTTATTAAGATGGTTAATGTCATGATGACATTAATTTTTACTGACGTAAAATCAGTCGAATATGTCCTATTGAACTCTATATCGTTACTTTTATAATAATCATCACGATTAAATGCATAAGATGAGTTCAACCATACTTTGATCAATTATGCTCTTTCTTTTCTTTTCTTTTTCCTTTTTTCTTTTTTTGTGTTGTTTCTGGATGTGTGAAATATTTACACATGTATCATTCGTGCAAATTACACATATCATTTAAATTTGAGTATTTTGTATTGTGTGAGAGTTAAGCGCAAGACGTCCAATTTACTATTGTCTCCTTAAAATATATCCCTTAACAACGAGTCACCATGCGGGTTTTTTAAACCAAAGTTTTGAAGAAACAAAGTGAGAGAGTATGAGGGCCATGACAATGCCTTCATTCTCATCTTTCTTAGCATGATATCTTTCAACCCTTTCTGTGGGCCGGACAACGAATAAGATAAAGGTAATATATTAAAGCTTCCTTTACCATACAAAAATACTAAGTAAACTTGGCTCTAAGTTTCATATTCTTTTTTCTTTTTTTTTTTGAAAGATAAGACAACTAGACTAAGTTTCATATTCTTTACAAAATTTGTCATTTTTCAATTATCCAGCGCTTGGAAGAGAAGCAAACACAAGAACAACTTCTATATAAATAAACCCCTAAAATAAGATACATAAAATATTGAATTAAATAAATAAAAAATCTGACACAAAAACAATTATTGAGCAATAAATAATTGAATGTCGATTTAAAAAAAAAAGGGTTTACCTAAATGATTAACCTCTGGAGTATATGATTCCTACCAAGCTTTGATTGGAAGAGACTTATACTTTGTTATAAAATGTTAAAAGAACTGCAACGGTCAGTGGTCATTTTTAAAATTTGACTAATTGGAAAGCAACACGTTTCCTTAGGCACATAAATAAATGGTCAAACACATATGTGTGTGTTTCAAATGATTGATCGTCACGTTATGTGAAGAGGGATTGTAGTATTTATTGAACCTTCTTCTCGTAGGTGTAATTTATTTATTGAGCCTTCACTGCCGACATTGTAGCATCTTTGAAGTTTGAAACCAGAAAAATAATTAATTTGAGAGAGAGAGAGAGAGTTGTCAGTTTTATTTAATTTTTGCTGTTCACTTCTATGGAATAGAGAAAAAAAATACAGATTTATATTATATATATGTATGTATGTGTAAATGTAGAGAGAGAAAGAGATGGGTAGCAGTAAGAAGGAAATGGTACCGTGGGCGGTGGAGGTGGCTGGTGAGGAAAGGAAGTGATGGAGTACAGTAAGTAGTAGTTGTCGGATCTTGACTCAATATATTCCAAGTTCATGCATGCAATGCAATTTTCTAACTGCTACATACACGTTATATCGAGTCTAATTCTTACGTATGAATTGCATGTCATATACGGAGTGTATATATATATATATATATGAAAATTTCAAAACTTTGTGACACCAGGCGACAGAGAGAGTGAATGGGCCTAACTATGTGGTAGGAAACTGACTTTGTGAGACAACCAACTAGTCTCGATCAGAATGTCTATCATTGTTCATACTAGTCTCGATCAAAAATAATGTATGAGCTAGCAATGTTATATTGTTCAAAATCAAAATACTTGTAACATACAACAAATTGGGAGATAAAGTGTGAAACAAAATTAAGCACTTCTAATTGAAGGACTCACCATCCATATCATACCAATAGCCTCATGACACAAATGAGATATAAGTCACGAACTTGAATAATGAAATAGATTCGAACTCACACTTAGAACATTACATAACGATTCGTTCAGACACCAAAAATTCATTCTACCATCTAAACATATTGCACGCGCAAGACTGTTTTTGGAATTCTTAATTTGTTTGGGTTATCCATTTTCATAAAAAGAAATAATTAATGATGATACCAAAAAGTTTGTTAAAAACTCCAATTTCTTGGAGTGAAAGTATTACAATGTACGCATGTCTTTCTTTAATGTACAAGACATCACCCCAAGGCCCAATATATCTATATATATATATATATATATCACATCATAGTAGAAAATTAATGATGATTTTAGGTAGACGGTGATGTTTAAGTACATAGTGAGACACTTCCCTAACTAGGCAGACGTATTCGGATTACAGCAAGATGGTGCATGCATAATTAAAGAAAGCGTGTTCACTGCAGTAATGCAAAATTAGTGACAAATTTGTCCTTGATACGACTTGTGGAGTCGTTATTTTGAGAATGCAACAACATCACTAATAATTTAATAATGCAATATCTAGGATTTTATTTGAAAAATACGAAAATAAAAATGTGTCACATTCTTGAAGTAATATATGTTATATTTGTTGCATTTTGAAAGACGTTATTTTAATACACAATAAAGTATAGTATAACAAATAGGATTCGTATCTCAATAAAGATTGCTATGAGGTTGGAGATAGGCCATCACATCAAATTTTGATTTAGGGATGTTGAAAGTCCAAGAAATATTTTACTAAATGTGAACACAACATAAATCTATTGTCTTTTGGTATTAGGAATAATTGGACTGAACAAATAATCCATATATAGTAGCTATTATATATCTTATTGGAATCATAGACACCTATTTCTGTACTTTTTTAAATGAAATAGTAACAGGAAATTAAAGGGAAATTGTATAAAAAGAAGAAAGTTTTGGGTTTTCCAACAGTGTACTAATTCTTCATTTATTTAATTTCATGGTCAAAGGTATAGGTTGGCTAAATATGAAAAAGATGCTTATATAATCTCAATATATATAAAATATAAAATGAGTGTGTGCTGGCTATTTATATAGGCGCAGTTGTTGATATGACCTAAATTGTTTTACTGGAAAGCCGCGTCTCAACTTTATAGGAATGAGGATTAGAGGGGTAATTGGACCTACTTGCTCACAATCTGTCATGCCTAATTTTCACCATAGTCACTACATGGCCTCTATGGTCAAGTGATGTAATTATTAAGTTAAAAAAAAAAAAAAAAATTGATATAATTATTAAAGTAAATTACACTTATCTAGATTTTGTCAGCATACATGATCTCTCCTTTATTTATCAAATTATAATTATTTCTCTTAAAATTTGTATGAAAACAATACATACCTTTCGATACCTTCATTAACGGTTAACACGGTCTTCAATGAAAAATACTCATATTACTAATTTTTTAAGTTTTAAATAATACAATCTTGTACATAAGAGGTCAGTGTATTTTTTATTTTTTTATGACAAGAATGTTAGGGAAGAAGGACAATTCTAGTCCCTAATCCAGGCTCTAGGATACGGGAAGCAACCTAATTATTCATGCAATATGACATTTGTAGAATTTCAGTGTATATTAACGAATTTTCAAGGGAGGTTAGTGTAATTTATTCTAATTATTAATATATATATATATATATATATTATACATATACATACAGTGTGAGTGTTAATATGGGTGGACCCCTTTTAGCTAGTTCATTAGCATGACTAACTATATAATATGAGTACCCTCTCTCTATATATATTGGGGCATGTGCCTATCAAGAGGAATCAGGAGGCACTAACTAATAAAGAAACCTAACAATAACTGTTAAATGGAGCCTACTATCATTAATCAGTATTAAAACAAAAACCCAGAATTATAATAATCCAGCAGAAGACAATAAAACCCATCCTTGGTTTGGTCTTTTTCAATTGGGGAGTTTGTCCTTCATATTCTACGGGTCTTGCACTCTTTCCCTAAAGCCTTGTTTGGGCAACCTAAATGGACCACAAGCATTCATCATTTATTTTTACAGTACTATTCTCAATTATCCTATTTTTAGCTTAAGTTAACCTTATCTATGGTTTCTCTCATGCCCAATATATATATATGTGTGTGAGTGTGTGTAAACACACAATGGTGTTAACATATGAAATTATTGAAATGGTACATTGTGAAGACATTATTTTTCCTACTATAAGCTCATTTTTAAAAAATTGGAACCGAACCCTTCACGTACACCAAGTAAAGTATTGTTTGATAAAAACTGAAAATTTAGAGTTGAATTTTAATTGCTGATTAAGAATTTAAGAATTTTTTGGATAATTTTTTCAATATTAAGTATTCAGTAATAAGTAAAGTCTCATTTATTTCACAATTTTTCAAACACATTTAATTAAATAAATATTTATTTATTCAAAATTAAGTACTTAATTAAGTTATCAAATACCTAGATTTTAGAATGAATCCAACCTAAGAGTGGTTTGCCTCTTAATCATTGAGAAGGGCTTCAACATGTAAAAGTGGTCCAGTTGGGCCAAGTTGGGTTT
>JAOTQH010259428.1:0-11346 GCA_025631255.1 Cornus kousa | reverse complement strand
AACTTCTTCTACACATACATACGTATTTGGATGTAAGTAAATGCTATTTTTACCAACCTGCCATGTCACTCCTCCACGTCAGCCACGGACACCCTCCAGTGAGAGGGTGCCCGGAGACGATTTTTCTCCATGAAATAGGTGGGCTGGTCCTAAGTCCTAAATTCCTAAAAACAAACAAAGTCTTTCTCAAGTTGAAAAAAAACAAAGTCTTTCTCAAAATTTGCTCTTATAATAAGGTTTGTTTCATATAAGTCTCACAGCATGTTATTTTACATAAATTAACCCTTATTTTCATTGACTATTAATTTTTGAGGCATTGTATCCTAGTAGAATTTCATCCCATAGGGACAAATGGATGTGTAAATTTTTTGCTAATGAAAAAAAATTATAAAACATAATAATAATTATTGGGTAATTGATAAATTCGCCTTTTTTTTTTCTCTTTTTTTTTAAAAAATTAAATGATATAAATGTCTCTTATTTAATTTTCATGAACTGAATTAAGGAAAATAATATGAACGCAAAAGTTTTTAAACCCATTTAAAAGTTGCAATATAACCCCTGAGCTATTTTTTTTAAGCATGTCAAAACCCCATATATGAAAAAAAGGAGCATGTTACCCCCTTGGCAGTCCCCTAAGGCTACTTTTTGGTAGGGCTGCAACTCGGGTGGGTTGGACGGATTTGAGGGATAACTTGAGCCCAACCCAACATATGAAATGCTAAACCCAAGTCCAACCTAAACCATACCCTCAACTTTAATTACTCAACCCAAGTTCAACTCATCCTTCTACTTTTAAATTCGGACTTGCAACTCGGGCTTAGATTTCGGTTAAAAACTCGGGGTTAATTCGGGTTACTCGTATGGCTAATCTTTATACCGAAAATTTAATATAATCTTGAATTAGTTTTATATTAAATTACTCTTAAAACAAGAAGAAGTTTATAGACTTTTTGTAGATTTTTAATAAATTACAAACAAGTTTTTGGAAAATTAATTTTCATAAATGTTAACATACAATAAGTTAAGATTTAACCAAAAAAAAAGTTGAAAAAACAAAAAAGTAATCATAATATAAATATTATATATAATGTATTTAAAAATAAAAATATATATATAAATAATATTACAATTCGGATTCGGGTTACTAACATTTCAACCCAAGCCCAACTCGAATTGTAAAAATGATTGTCCAAATTCGTGAAAAATTGCTAGGCTCGGGTTGGGTTCAAGTTACTCAACCCAAGTTACACCTGTACTTTTTCCCATGGTTAGAGCATCTCCAATGCTAAAAGTCATTTTTGGATGCCAAATCTATATTTTGATAGGTGCTACAGTATCAAAATGCTACATTTTAGTAATTTTGTTCCAATGGTGTATTTCATGCAAAATATTATTTTTTGACACAACCATTATTTTTTTTCAACTACCATTGCTATTCATATTTGCATCATTAATATTAATATTAGGCACATTTTAAATCAAGTTGTAGATATTGTGAGTGTTTGTATTTTATTTAGCTTGTTTGTCATATTAAAAAAATCAATGAATTATCCATAATTCATGTACTTGATTAAAACCAATTTGAGGTGGTATAAAACAAAGGTTTTTCCAAACATTGAACAGGAAATCATGCATATATGTACTGGAACACTAAAGAGTTCTGATTTACACAAAAGGAACACTAAAGAGGGCCACACATCCCCTCCAAATCCGAAGATTTGTTTTTAACAACCCATTTACACAAAACGGCGACAACTAGTTGCAAAAGTGAAATCACATCCTCACGTGTCCTTCATGGTGGAGATGGGGGAAAAGGAACATAAAAATCAAAGTTTGTTGAGCGTGCTTGTAGTTTGGCAAGAATCTCATTCTTGCGCAGCTAGTAATAAACTTTCCCCCGAGGATCCATGTTGGAAAGGTCCATCATCATAATCTTATCATCTCTCTCTTTTTCCTTGGCTTCTTTCTCTTCTTGCTCCCTTTTTTTTCTTTCGGTAAATTCTTCTTGCTCCCTTTGATTCATTTGCTCCATTACTTTAACTTTTCTTTCTTCTATTTCGAACTTCTTCATTCTACCCTCAATTGTATTTTCGTTAAATTTTTCCATCAAATCACAAAAACGAGTGTCTGAAGAATCCGTTATTTTGCTTTTCTTACGTGCTTCTTTTGCAGCTTTCCTTCCACTAGGCCTTTTGATTCCTGGGGAGTTAACAGATTTTTCGGTTGGATCTTGATCGGAATCGAGAGAAATGGGCGTCTCAGGAATTTGGGATGCGGGAGAGGAAAATGGGGAAGAGGAATATGATGGGATCATTGCAGGAGACTTTGGCTTTTTGGAGGATCCCCAATCTTCCCACTTAATGGCAGCATGTTCCAAGATCGCCCAAAAATGATCCAAAAGAAAAGGTTTCTTCTCGTTTGCATAATACAAACTTTTTGCTTGAAAAACCTAGAAAATGATATGAAACAAAATTAGATGTAAAAAAATTAAAATTATAACTAACAAGAAAAGTAGAAATCTCACCTTATCTGTTTCATTGATTCCACTTTGTTGCCTATTTTCAATTTGTCTAAGGCACCTACTATATTTACCGCAACACTTCATGATTACGCCATAACGAGATTGGATAGAAACTTGTGTTCTACCATTTTCGTCCTTGTTGTGATCAAGATAATTTTGGAATATCCGATTCCAAAACTTACTTTGTGGTTGAAGTTACCAACAACTGGATCATGGGTGATATTTAACCAAGTATTGCAAATTGTTATATCTTGATCTGGCGTGAATGTCTTTCCTCGCTTTGTTGATGATTAAGAAACTTACATTGATAGTTATCAATATGCCAAATCAAAGCAAAGGTCTGTGAAAAAAAAATGAACCTAAAATTAAACCTAATTTGGCTATGATAACTATTTTAATTTGGCTATGAACCTACTGATATTTTATATAGTAGGAAAATAGTCCATAATAGTTGAGACAAAGAGGGAGAGAGGAGGGCAGGGCTGAGGTTGAGCTTTGATCGGGATGCTGGTGATAAGGTTCGATCGAGAAATAGCAGCCGTTCTCTTCTCTGTCTCTGTCGTTAGTCTCCGTCTGCTGTAATACCTCTAATTTTAAAAGGATAGTCCTGAAATTTATTTAATTGTTTAATTGCGTTTTAATTTATTTAATTATGGAATTGCGTTTTAATTGATTTAAATGTGAATTATTTAAATTACTTGTGTTATGTGGTTGTTTGATTTAATTATTTTATTTAATTGTTTATTTACATTAAATGGATTTTGTTTTTATGTTATTTGAGTAATTATTTTTTTAATTGCATGATTCTTTTTAAATGAACTGTTTTATTAAGTGTTTTATTCAAATTTTTTTAATTGCACGGTTATTGTAATTGAATTAGGTTAAATGTGTTATTTATTAAATTAGGTTTTCATGTGTTTTTAGAAGTCACGTTTTTAGCCGACAAGGTTTATAAACTAGGTTGTGTTTTATGGGCCGAGTTTCAGTTTAGGGTTTAGTTGAACCTAAGTTTAGTTTTGCCTATAAAATATATGTAATAATTCTGCGTAGGGTTTTTGGAGAACCTTATTCACGGCATACTGAAAGCAAGAAATGTATAGAGAAGTTTGGGACAAAATCGAAGGATTATCGGAAAAGCTTAGGAGAAAGATGCTGAGATTTTTGAACCGAATCTCACTGGTAAGTTATATAACTAACTTTATCTCTTTGGCCTGTGTTTTTTGCATCCCTAACACAATCCTAGGATGAAATAAAAGTTAAATTAATTTTTGGTTGTATGGAATTTGTTCAAAACAGTATATGTTTCCGATTAGGTATTTTGCTTGTTTTAATCTGTTTTGCATAAGTCTTGTTCTATTTGGAGTTGATTAATGATTAATGATTTTAATTAACTTTGGAACACACTAGGACTTAGTTTTAATCGGTAAGAAACTTGGGTTGAAGGAAAAGAGTAATCGGACACCACAGGAATTGAAGAAGACAAGGCAACAGGGGAAGAACCTGCTCTATTTTGAAAACAACAGCTCACCAAAGAGAAGAGCAAGCTCCACCATGTGTGGAGCCGGCTCTTAGGGCTGTGGAGGCGGCTGCACCATGTGTGGAGCCGGCTCCTTCGAGGGTTTTCAGTCTTTTTGGTTTTCTGCGAAACTGTTGGCTATGGTGCTTGGATTAATAGGTTTCTAGGGTTAACTGAGAGTTTAATTAGAGGTTCTCAGTGATTTTTTAATCCCTATTACAACTTCAGAAGGCATGGAAATACATATTATACCATAAGAGGTTGTATAAGAAACAGTATGAAACTTTTAAGAAAGTTTCCATGGTTGCTTTGTTGCGGATGATTCAAGTTGTTTAATTTTAAATTAGCAATTGAATTAGGAGTTTGATATTTAAATCATGTAGCAGGGGTATGAGATTAAGCATGTCAACTTATATAAATTCTGTGGTGCTTAATAAGGAATTAGTTGATGTTTACAAATTGTGGTTCTTATCAACTTACTGGGTATGGTGGTATAGTTACAAGTAAGCATGTTAATATTATTATTATTATGCTTATTGTGGATTACAGGATGGTTATATGTGTTCTCTGCGTTTTAAATTTGTTAAAGAATCATGTACTAGTAGTATTGGACAAGCATGCTATTTACACATTCTTGCTATACTTGTATTGGATATGTTGATATTGATATGTATTCTATCATCTGCATTATCAACACTGGATGGATGGTTTGTATGCATTGGTATGGGACGGTGATGTACTAGGGAGATTAGCTTAATATGCTAAGTCCTACCTACTCTGGGATTAAGGAATTGATTAACTACAAAAGTTAAGTTTTACCTATATTTTATGTCAGATCACTAAATAGTTGAGTAACACTTTGGTTTGGAATGGATTTAAATATATTTTTATGGTGCCACGATATGAGCCTGAGTCTCAGAGTCGTTGGTTAGGGAGTGTATATGGATTTGGATGCGTAGCTGGCTATGATGGTTGGATATGTACCGTGCTAGGTCTAGGTAGTCATGCCCTCCTCAGGTGCGTTTCGTATGGTGCCTACTAGTCAGGTTGAGATTGGCCTGTAGTCTAGTAAGAGTCCTATAGTGTGAATATATATATATATATATATCTACAGACTATTTAGTTATTGTTGGATTGGTTAGGATGTACATGCGTATCGGGTCTCTACTTGGATTGTAATAGTATAGAATTTTATCGTGGGCCTGACCCACTTATCATTTTTCAGGTATCAGACGTTTCCAGTCTTAGGGCTTATTTGGGCTAAGCAGAGACGATCGTCTATTCTACCGATGGCGTAGGACTTTGTTCCATATGTTAGATTTGGATTTTTATTTTCAGTTGTTTATTTACATTCAGTTTGAGATTATTATTAGGGATCCACTAGAGATGGATTCCCAAGTTGTTAAATTATTGGAGGATTATTTTTAAGAAGGTTTTGGAATTTGGATTTTAAGTATTTAATCTTCAAAGGTTTATATTTTAGATTTCTTTTTAGCCTTTAAAATTTAATTCTTAAATTTATTTTGTAATCTGTGTTCGTTTAAAATATTGATTGTGTAATATCCCCCGGGTTTGGGCCTGGGCCCGATCAACCCGTGTCTCGAAACCGAGGGGTATCACATACATTACCCCAAAACCTAAGCCACACATTATCCTCAATGTGCAAAGAGAACAATAGAAAGAGGATATACTAGAGCAGCTATGGCAAAGAATGGTCGAGACACAAGTATCCAAAGTGGGTGGTATAACCCCGCCAAACTTAGGATTAACTGTGGTCCTGAAAAGATTATATTGGGATATAATCTCATAAGATAACAAAGGGGATAATAATGGTGCACAGTGGACATGTAAGTGTAAGTGGGATAGTAAATGAAGTAAAGAGAAAGAAGAAGGGTCTGTCCTTAAAAATTTGGGCAGCACTCTCTCACTGAAATCACTGGGATGTACCTGATAATGGAGTCAATCACAAATAGAGATATCAACATAATAATCTGACATCCAAAAATAGCATGCATAGATAATAGAATAAAAATAGTATAGAGTACAACGCAATATATGGGCCAATAGACTAGAAGCAAAAATAAAAGTATCACAGTATCAAAGTAACGGTCAAATAACACAGATATATATAAATGACAAGGAGAGAGAGAAAGAGATCAAGCAGACAAAGTTGGTCTGGCAAGGCGTGAACCCTGGATATCATCGGAAATGCCCTGCAGTGCATTCAGCACATCAACACGGAGAGTAGTCACGTCGGTGCTGAAAGAGGCCACATCTGCTTAGAGGGAGACAACCGCATCCTCTAATGTCTGGATACGCTCCCCCAAGCCAGGTGTCTGCGCTGGAGCGTCAGGAATAGCGGGATTAGAGAAGTGATGCTCAACCTGACTCTGCTCCTGGGAATGAAGTGGTGACCCCTCGGGAGAGTGATGTGGTGACTCTGCTAGAGGCTCTGCTCTAAGTCTATATCCATAAATGCGCCCTCAGCTGCCAGTATTACTGCTGCCGCCTCTGCCTCCTTGGTCTCCTTTGCTGCCTCGATTGCCTCCTCCTCTAGTCTCTTAATAAGAGCATTGTAGCTTTTATTCTAGTCCTTCTTGCTATAATGGGAAGCCCCAGTCTCAGGATGCTCCTCCGAGTGGAAACGATAATGCTGGTCCTGGAGGATCTGTGTGATTAAGTGTACAAAAGGGAGGAACTTAACCCGATTGGGCTTACTTTTGCTGATGAAGGAATTATAGAACTTCATCATGATAGTCCAATAGAGGGTAGGGACTGAAAACCAATGGCCTATATAGAAAGCATACAGGGCTATTAAAAATTCTGCCCGCCTCTGAATCTTGTGCCTTGCCATAAAAATGTTTAAGTATAAAACTGAATCAAAGAAACATAGGTTGTCGGGCAAGTATGACTTGGTGAAAAAAGTGTTACCGCCACTGGCAGGGCTACTAAGAGCTGTGGCCATGTCTGCATAGGATGGCCTCCGTAGAACTGGATAATCAAAGCCGGGAGGGTAGATATATGGGCACTGGGAGGCTGTAGCTAATGTTTCCACTGTGTTGCGGATGGGATGCCTATCAATAGTGGTTTGCAACTCTACCAGGTTACTCGGGGCTGGCCGGAGGTTCTAGTAGAATAATTAGACAAGCTACAGGTAAATATGATTGGCCACCGGGGCCATAATAGGTGAAATGTTGCACCGGTAGATTTTGTCATAAGCCCACTTGGTCGTGGCCGACCGGGCAAAGAAGGTCTCATCAAAAACTAACTCATGCACCACTAAAAGGCATAAATATCTACTCTCTACCCAGTCACAGACCATGCCGGGCTGTGCCAGTGGTGTTGCTGAAATAGGTGAAGGAGGTGTCGTGTGCTCAGTCTCCTGAGAAGATGAAGATGAAGATGAAGAGGCAGCTGCACAAGAGGAAGAACACTCGGGCTGAGCAGGAGCTGGCTCCTTTATGCACTATCGGACCCGGTGATCATATGTCCTGTGGGTCGTGGTCTTAAACCGAGTCATAGTCTGCAAAAAAGAAAAAAGCACTTACAAATTTAGTCAGTAATCAGGAAATAATATATTAAATACAGGATTGAAAGCACATAGATAGAAGCATGCTTGTCAGATGAAGATAGATAATTCAGAATGTACTCATGGATTTATTTACGTAAACGGTAATACTGTAATATCCCTAATTTTGTAAAGGATATAATTAGAATTTAAATTTTTACTTTTGTACTCCCTCCGTCCCGGATTAGATGTCGCTTTTGGGGAGTTAAAATTTTTAAAGGAACTTATGGGACATAGTTTGTCTTTTTAAAAAGTTACTATATTGCCCTTTTAGGTTTTGAATATTTAAGTTTTGAAATTTTAAACCCAAGGACATATATGGAAATATGTAAAATATATTATTTGAAAAAGGAAAGTGACAAGTATTTTGGGACGGACTAAAAAGAAAAGTATGACATCTAAACTGGGACGGAAGGAGTACATTTTAGGTGTTTACGTGACTGTGTTATGTGGTTTTTTATTTTATGTTTAAATAAATTAATTATTTAATTGGTTGTTTAATTTGGTTTAATTGCTTTATGTTGAATATATCAAAAGAATTTATTTTTAAATGGAAAGTTTATTATGAGGTTTTAGTTTCTGGATTATCATTTTTAGTTTCTTTTCAGCAATTTTATTTATTCCTATTATCTTAATTATATTCTGTGTTCGTTTATTGCTAATTGGTTTGATATCCTTAGGTAGTCGGGCGTGGGCCTAACCAAGCTATATCCGGAAATCTGGGGATATCACAGTTGGTATCAGAGCACTCCACGTTCTAGTGTCCTTAGGAGTGTCTTTTGTTATAGGACTTCCGCGTTGCGTCTCTAAAAAACTTAGAGCCATATTAGGATTCATTGTACTCTAATTATAGTTCGTTAGGAGGAGTTGATGTCAATTATATTCTGTAGATGCAGAATGGTTGACACTGGGAGGAGGATTGGGTCCAAGGAGAAAGCGATACAGACCCAAAGGAGTAAAAGAGTGCGTTATCAAGTTCTTTGCTAGGAGCAAAACTTGGGATTGAAGGTTTAGTTTCGGAGTTGCCATTACTTAGAAAGTATAAGCCAAGAAAGAATTAAGGTATAGGTGTTAGGTCACCGCATATCGGGGCTAACACAACTTTGGTTGATCTCAAAAAGGAGACAAGCGAGGAGTAGGGTTCGAAGAGGATCCTAATAGAGGAAACTTTAGGGTACCCAAGAAAAAGGATATTAAATTTTGAGGATAAATGATGGCACGATGATGAATTTTATTCTTTCATAGTGTAATAAATGATACAAGTAGAGTTGGTATGGATCACTCTATATACAGTTAAATTTGCATAACATCTCTAAGAGAGATATGTAAGAGATACTCTTTAGGAGTTTAGGGAATGGATGGAGTTTTTCGCAGAACGAAATACATGATTATATATCACTTTCCGGAGAGTATGGGGATTAGGTTGTGATGTCCTAAATTGCTTATGAAAGCCACTTTAGATGGTTTGTATTTTGCGCATAAGGAAGAGGAGGGTTAAGCTCTTTGGATTTTGCTTAGGCAAACAATTATTGCTTTTAAGCTATGTTTAAAAGATCTGTTTTGAGATTAGATGATTACTTACGAAACTATAAAAGGAAATGGTGAACCAATCTGGTAAGGTTGAGTCCAAAGAAGACTTTCTTTTTTAGAAAGAATGATGTTTTAAGTAGGATTATATTTTGTTTTATGGGATGTGTTTTATGTGTTTCATTTTCATCATTGTATGTATTTTATGTGTTTCATTTGTTTTTCGTTAATTAGTCCGGATTGGTATTATGGTTTAGTTGGGGGCACATGTATGTGATCAGCTAACTATTGTTTTAATAACATGAAATAATAGCGCTTTCTACACTAGGAGTGTGAGCATGTGGTCATAGGATTTGGTAGAAATACATGATTCTAGCCAATCTATTGGACCTGGACATGTATCATTATGGTATGCTACTTGGGATGGGATAGTTAAACTATCATTACGCGTCAACTAACCTAAAATAATTAGTTTGATATGTTTTACACTATATAGAGATTCGTTTTTACAATACCCTAATATTGGTGGATGTTAATGTGGCGGTATTTGTAAGGTTGTGGTAGATAAAGATCACTGTAATGCCATTATGGTTTATTAAAGGAGTCGAAGGGGCATAACATGTTCATGGAAAGTTCAGAAGATTGTTCCCGAGACGGAAGAAGGATTTCATGCTGGTTTAGGTATTTATTAAAATGACGCCGAGAGAGGATGGTGGACTGATTAAATCTTCATCAGTCTATTCGTAGCCAAGACACTATTCACGAGGGTGTCATTTAGAGGAGTTGTTGGTGTTGCACTTGAAGAAGGAACCAAAAGTTTCTATGCTATATAAAATGTGGGAATTTTTTTTTTTTTTTAGGGTAATAATTCACAACAATTAGCTGTTGCTATAATGTTAATGACTATATGGAGGATGGGAAAAGTGCCATATGTATTTGAAATGAGACAAGGAGTCAAATTGACACTTACATATATTAAAGACGTAGGGTGTGTCAAAGACATGATGGAGGGACTGATCACCTATAATAAGGATGAGGTGCACGGTGTGTGTGGAAAAGTCATAGCTGGTTGACTTTCAATGAATGGAATTACCGATTGACTTTCCATATCGGTAAGTCTATCACGGATCCGTATACACAATCAGCTTAATTTTTAATGAATCAGCTCAATTTTTGGTTTATGTTAAACTGGTAGGACATCAGTTAATATGAATAGAGGGGATTACAGGATGACTTAGATGCATCAAAGTGGTGATTTACACTTTGTATTAAGTTTTGTTTGGTGAAATGGAATGTGGAGGTGGACGTTCTCAATAACCAATAGGATATTCAAGCTTTCAGTTAGTTATTGCGTTAAGACTTGAAGTCTTGGTTTGTGTAATAATAACACTTCCTATTACCAAGGAAATTAAGGAGGTTAACCTTAAATATCGGAGCTGACCCTGGAAGCGGTGTTACCTTACCCAGAAAGAGTTTAAGGTACTAAAGGAGGATTCGTTGAGTCTGTGAATGCTGTCGGAGTGACTGAGATGTAAAATTTGTAAAAAAATTCTTGATACACTCGGACGGTTATAAGGAACATCAAGACATCAAATGTTAGTTCTAGTAAACAGGTTTGGGAAGAAACATGTATATAACTATCTATACGAGGAACACCTGTTAGAAAAGGGGAGTAGGACTAGTCAGGAGTGGATGGTTGGCCGAGGTTATCGACATTTATTTAAATTTTAATTCCATATGGATTAAAAGTGGTGGATTGAGCCAGTTAGCTGATAGACCTAAATTCTCAAAATGTTCACTCTAGGATTTCATAGCAGTTCTACATCGCACTGATAACGGGGTTATATCATATGGTTATCCATTATGGTAGATAAAAGTGCTTTAATGAAAGAACTTTCTGAAGATGTTGGAGCAACAACTGTGATTCATATCTCTAGGTGGAGGATTTGATCGAGAATGTACATTTAATCATGGACAAGATACTTGGGATATAACTCCTAGGTTTTTATGGGAAAATTGGAAGTGTTTACTTCAATTCTCATATTGTTGGCATAAGGAGGTTAGTATGACAATGTAGGAGGTTTTATATTTTCTATAGTGTGAACCTCTTACCTTTTGGTTTGAACTGGCAGTAAGGGTTGTGCAATAAGACCTTGGCTTCTTTAAAGGATACATCGGGGAGTAATACTCTCCTTTGTAATGGATTGTGTG
>JAOTQH010259417.1:0-11348 GCA_025631255.1 Cornus kousa | reverse complement strand
CTTGTGTTTCTTTGTTTCCTTGGGTTCCGCTCCCCTTTTGAGCGTTTTCAATAAAATCTTACTTATCAAAAAAAAAAAAAATTAAGAATCCAAGCTACACAACAACAGTATGCCATTCATTAAAAAATGCTCATATTTGCAACTGTACCTTCACATGGTTGATTTTGGTATCTGTCCTCTCTCTCTAATTTTAATTTTTATTTTTTTATGGCACTGGATTGATTCATAATTTTTTAAAATTTATTCCTTATGTCTATTGGAGGGTATATACTAATGCAATTTTGTTCTCAGGATGTTACAAATGTTGGTGTGTGGTTCCTGTGCAACTTCGCTGAAGGGAAGAAGGTTAAAATGCCTGAAGTGCTGCAGGTTTGTACCACTAGCTATATAAGTTCCATGTTCTGACTGACTATTTTTTGGGGTCACACATTGCCTGAATTTTGGCAGTTCAACTACTGTAGGTCTCACATACTTTTCAGTGATAGGAAGATCAAGTTGATGTCTAAATGTTATTATATTATGTGAATAATCAGTTATTCTAAATACTTGAGCTGATGGAGTTATACTTATTATATGATCAATATTTCACTGATATTCGGTCTAACTTTCCCTTATGCCGATCAAACATTTAATTGTTTTGTGTTATCAGTGAGTTATTAGGATTTTAGCACAAGACATTCTTTATGATATCATGTTAACAAAAAGTTTCTCCAAAAGCTTGAAATGATAAAGAATGATGCAATTTTTTTTGTTTCATCAATATTTTGCAATCCACATGTTAAATGCTGTCATGCCACCAAGGCAGTGATGTCATCTGATAATTTCACCCTTATGAGCTAAATCATACTCCCTCTGTCCCATATTATTTGTCAGTTTTTCCATTTTAGGTGTCCCAAATTAGTTGTCAATTTCGAAAAGTCAGACAAATTAAATGCAATATTTACATAATTACCCTCCTAACTTTTCAAGAATCTTTCAACTGTGTCTTATATATTTAAAGTTTAAAGGATAACTTAGTAATTTGAAAAGGGGACAATGCATTAATTGCATCTCCCCTTAAAATAGTTAGAAAATCAAAGATTGACAACTAAAATGGGACGGAGGGAGTACATCTATGGGTGGAATATGTTTTGTTCCTTTTGATTTGAAATTTGTTAAGATGATTCTTGTCAAAAGTTTGCATTGCCCCTCTACATTTATTTGGCAAATGAAAGCTGGTCCCATCTCCAGCTAATTAGATGTTTGTTGTAATTTTTTGTTTCGTGTGTTCTTGTAGGAGCAACTTAAACTTCCTGGCAAGTCCCGTGGTTTTCTCACATCTTCAGAAACTCCAAGTCTTATGGTTTGTTTTCTTATTTTATAAACATTTTTCTTTTTGCTAGATTTACTCGTATAGAAGCTACTAACTAGTTACACCATATTGATGATGAAATATCCCTTACTACTACTACATTAGCTTCTATATTGCATGCTCATAAAGTTAAAGCACCATTCTTATGTAGTTACAATTAACACGTTGCAAACTTGTAAGATTATCCCGTTTTCCTTTTTTTAAAAGAATAAAAATTAAAAATTAAAATTAAAGAAGTAGATAATCCCGTTTCCATCCTTGTTTGTGGGGAGGCCTGAGAATCATATGATACATAATATTTTGGAAAGAAATTCTGTTTCAGATTTTTGAAATTGGACTTGGTAAATGCCTTCTTATTCACATTGGTGTCTTCTTTGAGAGCATCTGTCTACTGGTGATGTGTCTTGATATTGTTATTAATTTTTTAATTTTTCTGGTTACAATGGGCACGGGTTTAAGATGTTGAGAAGGTGAGAGACAAGTCTTTTTATGTTACTTGTATTTTTTCCAAATAGTCAAGGCCAAAGAAAGATCTCGAGACAATAAAACTATGAACATGTCTACAACTTCGTTTGAGCCTGATGTCACATTATTTTGCAGGGTCTCAAAGAGATTGCGGACTCTTTAGTGTCAGAGAATGCTGATGGGTCAATAAGGGATGGTGTCATGCAAAATGGTATTGATAAGATAGATGATCCAAGGAGGACCCTAAAGAGGTATGATTTGGAAAGTTCCTCCTTATTTGGGGTTTCTTTTCCTGAGATTGTGTTTTGATGGAGAAAGAGGGGTTGTTGTACCACGAGTATACCCTGATCTCGTGTCTTGCAAAACCCCAATTTCTTCTCCCTGCTATCATCTGGTTAAATCTGCTTTAGCTTAATTTGCTATGTGAGGACTTGTATCTAGATTGGACACTGACAAGAAGACTCATCTTGCATTTCAATTTTCGAGGTTTCGATATGGGCACATAATTTTCTTGATGCTACTATTGGGGCACAATAGACATGATTTTGACACTCCCCTATGTTTTAAAGAATGCTGTTCCACTCTCTTGAAATTTTGTTTTGAAAAAATATATGCAGGGCTGCTACGACCAAGTGCTGATCAGAACGTTTTTGGAAGAAGTCAATCTAGTTATTGTTTTTCGCATGTCCCGGGGCATATAATGATTCTTTCACCATCTGGGGTGTTAATTTACCTAGTAAAATATCCCCCCAAGGACACGACGAGCATAAATACCCTCTTATGGAGGAAGACAACTTTAACAGGAGTTTCAGATTGTATATGTGGCTATACTCTAAAACTTGATGTATTATTACAAAGCCAACTTCTAGTTCATGATTCTTTCACGAACTAAAAAAAAATTGATGTTACTTTGTTGATGTGGTGGCTTGATTTTTGTTCCTTCTCTGTTCCGATTGAGTCACATGTATATATATTAACCTTATTCTTGAAAGATATATGTGGGATGGGAACCAGAAGTGGATCTCAGGCCACTATTCAGTTGGCAGTAACTGGGCATCTTTATAGGGTTTCTTTTTTACCACTAAACCTCTAAAGTATTAGGTGGATGGCTTAAAAGCCGATAATGAGAGACAAATAGGAGGGTTGAAAGGAATTACGAGAATACCGGGTCGAGACCTGAACAGTTGAACTGCATAGATCAGTTCCATGAGGCTCTTTGAACAGGTGGCAGCTCCATCACCAGAAGTCGGTCACCTGCCTATAAAGTCATCGTCGGGGCATGCTATCAGCTATATTTAGGAAGCAGAAACCAAGTATGGTATAGTTTCACAGTAGTTGATAAAGCATGTCTTGCTGGGTTGTCCTCGGCAAGGCCCTTGGGGACTCGAAGGCCAATGACACCACCTTAACAGCCAGTGGTACAACCCACCCAATAAATATATGCCATGTACAACTATATGTGAGCCACGTACAACCAGCACATGACTTGAGTGTATTGGTTGTGTGATAGCGCATCAGTATTATGTGATGTGGTATCACCATTGCAATGAATAATTTTTCCGTTGCATGCCAAACCTTGTTCCTAGATGAAGCTGTCTGGCAAGGTAATTGTTCTCTCACTAAACGGGCTGCTAATTTGGGCTGGCGTTCACTAAAAGGGGTGCTAAAAGCCTAAAAGGCAATAGCATACATTACACCACTTGTTAGACTTCACAAATTAGACATTATGTCTCTAACTTGCAACGCGGCCCAATAAATATATATAAGAATCAAGCCCATTAAAATAACTCAACTCATACATTTATATAAAAGAAAATGATAAAATTAACAACACCACACCCGACTTTTAAACTGACTGACTTAACGGCACGTCATTAAGATTTTTACGGCCAAATATGCACAGAGAATTGATTGAGATTTTTTGTTTTAAAGGTGTCCAATCTTGTATTTGGAGAAATCTATGTATATACAGGATAAAATTAAATATCAAACCTAAGACCACTTTCGTTTTTTTTCTTTTTTTTTTTTTATTATTATTTATATATATATATGTGCATATCATTTAAAATTTTATATTTAGATTAGTTTTGATTATCATAATTAAAGACTATGAATTCAGTTTAAATGTGGATTGGTGAGTTGATTTGAAGGTCTAAAGGTTAGGGAGTAGTTGAACATTTTTTTTCCTTTACGATCAATTAGTAGTTTAATACTCTTTTCGTCCTAAAATAAGTGCTATTTTTAAGGAATGTGACTCACACAAATTGAATAGACATGATTCCCTAAACACGATAGTTATTGTGAGACGAAGAGAGTATTATTATTGACTTTTCTTTTGACAAATTAAAGAAAGAGGGTAGATAGTGGATGTGGCATACATAATTGTACCCACTTAATCAAATATAATTAATTATTTCTTTATCAGTAATTTTATAAATAAGTGGATTAATTTTTTTTTTAAATAAAATATTATCAATTATTTCTTTATGAGTAATTTTATAAATAAGTGGATCAATTTTTTTTAAAATCACACACACTATGGGCGGATGAATACACACACTAATGACATAGCGATTGGATCGGGTGAATGCACTAATAACATCACTGGCCTTGAGAGTCATTCCAAAAACCCTGCCACTCCCCACCCTCCGCCGCCGCCACTCTCTCTCCAATGTCCTCATCCACATATATTATTGTAGCATTAAGATTCAAAACCCAAAGAGAGGCTCCACCTCCATTTCTCTCTCATCCCTGCATCAATACCAATACCAACACCAACACCAACACCAACACCAACACTGGTTCGTCTTGCCCTCATCCACGTCTCCTTCAAATCAACAACTCTACGGCGGCACTTTGGTAGTAAGTCACTCCATCCCACGATTCACGATCCTTTTTCTTGAGAATCAATCAATTTGCCGATAGAGAGACAGGCAGACGGATGGTGAGAATCAAAACTAGGGTTTTGGTTTTTGTAAGTGTAATATGGTTCCACTCTGGGTTAACCCGTCAAATAAACCGACTCTAATAAAAATTTTAATCTAGGACGCGTGTAAGTCTTTAATTGGACCACATTAACAAAAAGAAGGAACTTCCTCCTTATAGGGCAGGAGGTAAGTATCGTCCGCCAGGAAATAAAACGAATTTTTCATTATGGGTTAGTATTTGATTAGCAGAAGGAACTGAAATATAGCAATTGAACTCTTGTTCAACCAACCTACCAAAACTTGGTTAACAGAACTAATAAAATCCCATTTTTCATTGTCCATCTCTGGGCATAAAGACTGAACCCTTATTAAAATTATATATATATATTATTATTATTATTTTTCATCCGAAAAAAATAATGTAATATGATGATAGAAATATGGTATAGTGCATCTCACTAGCAATGCAATAATGATCCCAATTACGGAGTATTATTTTTTGGTAAATATAATTTCAATTAAATTCTCATACCCTCCCAATCCAACCCAAGGTTTTTGAGAAAATCTTTCAAATGTTTTCGGTCTGAGGTTAACCTTTGCCTGTGACAATTTAATTTGGTAGCTTGCTAGCTATTGAATCTACTTATTTCAGGATATTCTATCTGAAATTCTTCTTGGCCGGCATGCCAAGGACTTTGGATTCATTGGTCTGTCATTATTTGCCTATTCAATTCTTTTCATTTGTCTAGTTACCCCACAATGTGATCTATTGAATCCTATAAAGACATGAACAATTGTAGTGCATCTTAAAAATTTGCTTCAGAAGCATACAACTAAAGCTTGCTAGGTGAGAAAAATTTAGATCATGAGTTCCCAGACAGCTCCCAAGCTTCCCACTATAAGTTTCACTACAGAGAACCTCAAGCCTGGCTCAAGTTCTTGGATTGCAACGTGCAATGATGTTCGGCAGGCGCTTGAAGATTATGGCTGCTTTGAGGCAGTGTATGATAAAGTTTCTTTAGACCTCGATAACAATATCTTTTCTGCATTAGAAGAGTTGTTTGATCTTCCCACAGAAACAAAAGCCAAAAACACTTCTGAAATACCGTACTTTGGCTATATTGGGAATGAGCCACTTGTTCCCCTCTATGAGAGCATGGGCATCGATAATGCAGCAACCCTTGAAGAAACTCAAAGTTTCACAAATATCATGTGGTCAGCTGGAAATGACTTTTTCTGGTATAATTTGATTTATTGTCGTGAAATAATTCTTTTAAGTTCTTTAATTCGGTATGCGTATTCATATATATCACTTATCTTTCTTTTGTTTCTTAATTTTTGTCCTCCGTTAGTGAAACTGTGCATTCATATTCAAAGCTAGTAACAGAATTAGAACAAGTGGTGAAGAGAATGGTATTTGAAAGCTATGGTGTAGGGAAGTACTATGACTCTCACATTGGATCAACCACTTACATTCTTAAACTCATGAAATATAGAGGTCCCCGGATGAATGAAACTAATATCGGTGTGTCAAATCACACGGACAAGAGCTTCATAACCATACTCCATCAAAATCAAGTTAACGGCTTGGAAGTGAAAACAAAAGATGGCGTGTGGATTGGCTTTGAGCACAGGCCTTCATCTTTCATAATAATGGCAGGCGATGCATTTTTGGTAGGTGATATCTTCTACTTATCAGGACTTTCTATCAACAAAAAAGTGACACTGTGACAATTATTCTTCCTGGTTGATCTATCTTAACTTTCCCACTTTCATTTATTTGTAATTAGCTTCTATACGATTATGCCGCCTTAATTTTCTCGTACTAATATCCGAAGGTTTGATGTTTCCTTGGCTAGGCATGGAGCAACAATAGGGTTCATTCGCCTAACCATCGAGTCATCATGAGTGGGAATGAAGTGAGATACTCAATTGGGCTATTTGAATTCAACAAAGGAATAATACAAGTTCCAGAAGAACTAGTTGATGATGAACATCCCCGACAATTTAAGCCATTTAATCATTTTGGATTACTTGATTTCTATTACATTGATCCGCTTAACCGTGGTGAATGTATAGCAAAAGCTTACTGTGGTGTTTGAGAACTCTTTTGATCTAAATCAACTGCGAGAAGTGTAAGTCTATTTTCCTAATGACTCTGAATTTCTTTCTTGATGTTATCTAGGGATAGAAGTTTGGAGCTTTCTATAGTCATACAATGTATTTGTAGCACATATAAGTGTTTTATTGTTAATGGCTGCGCCAAAATCCTTCCTGGAATAAATAAACTTAATAAATATAGATCAAGATAACAATGTATATATGCACTTGGAAGTGATTTGATTTGATGTAATTAGCAAAAATGGAACACAAGCAAGTTGAAATATATCAATTTTAATCCTTTAAGAAGTTTATTCAGAATAGATGGTGACAGAGAGGCGGTGCTAATCCTTCGTTATACCCGAGGCTGTTCCCAAATTTCCTCAAGGGGCAGGTGTGAATGATCTATCCGGTGCAATTGTTTTTTTAAATACTAGGAAAATAGAAAATCCCTCAGCTAGCATGATTGTCAACTAGATGTGGAACAAGCTAGTAATGTAATATGGGGTGAATGCAGCTCAACTGCCATAGTTAGCATGTCATGTAATCGTGCCAGTTCTTCTATGGTTTTATGCATGTTTTTCTTTGATTATTTCCTATGACAGTAAGAAACTAGAATAGGTAAAACAACGTACAGGCTGCAATCATGATATTCATATAAACACATCAAATTACTTCCATGCTTACACAGAAACTTACATGCGAAAAATATTGGGCTTAAACAATTAGAATAAGAAAAATTTCTCATGACTATTATCAATCCATGTTTACCTTTGCAAAAATAATGGACATACGGATAATTGAATCAACATTCAGTCTTTAATTTGAAACAAAGAGTGGTAAATTATATGGTGCAAAATTTTTCTTGCCATTCAGAAAGCTACTCTAGCTAAGATTTGATATACTTTTCAATCCATATCCATTAAGATCATAATTCATGTTTAAAAAAGTCTATATTAGTCATCACTTTCTTAGCGATGCATAGATCAATTTTACTGTATGGTGACCAGTTAATATAATTTATGAAGAATAGGCTGCATGTCTGAGGACCTAGAGCAAAACATGTTTTCTCCCAGTTACTTGGTTGTGTAAATCTGTTATTGAATGAATTCTTTTGGAAGTGGATCCATCTTACAGATGGTGCTGTATATCATGAAAATTATCACAACCAAAACATAAAGCTGTCACAGGACCTAAATTATGGTGTAAGTGCCTTATTATTCTTAATGATACTATTTAATAATTGAGACATTCGTATTATGGGGACTTCAAAGCACATCTTAAGGTGGTTGTATAAAATGTGCACAATTAAATCAATTTCCGATTGTTGTTTAATTTTGGTGACTAGGTATTTCTTTCTTTACTAGTGGCCTATTGATTGAGTGGCGTAGAGATGGTCGTGTGGTACCTGACCTCAAAGGTTAAGGTCAAAGTACACATAATCTGAGTTCATAAACCTACAAATCATACATCATATTTATTCTTGGAAGAAGAGCTTTGAATAACATTTTGCTATTCCATGAGTTGTTGATAAATGATTATAAAGAAACTCCATCTTCAACATGTGTAATCAAGGTTAGCAATAGTTTCGCCTAAGATATTGTTGATTGGAGTTCCATTATCTAGGTGTTGAAGGTTATGAATTTCCTGAAATTGTCTTCGGATTTCTGCTTGCTTTAGTTTTTCAGTACCAAATCTCAATAGAGCTTAATAGTCATTTTCCAGAGTAGGAGAGTTTTAACCCAAATGGATCCTGTTTGCCCTTAATTTTTTTTGGTCTAGCTATGAAGGTCTTAATTGGTATTGTGACAAAGCAAGTCAAGAGGTGAAATAAACTTCTGCTGGATGTGCTAACACAACTATATATGCCTACTCATGGCAGAAATATGTTTTAGCCATCTACTTTCTTAATTATCACAAAGGAATCTTAATCTATTGAAGATGAAAAATATGGGATAATTTATCAAATTTACCAAGAATAGGTTACACATCTGAGAGTCCTGACTTAAATCTGTTTTTCCATTTGTCCCAATCCTATCAGGCTGTGGTATGATGGGATTTTTCTTCTTGTGACGTGGCTTCATATCATGTCTGGACTAGATATAAAACTACAGAAACCAAATTCTAACAAATTAAGAAGGATAAAAATCACTACTTTATCAGGTTAGTTAAGTGTCTTAGGTTTTTGAGGTTGTAGGCACGAAGCTAGTAGAAAAAAAAACATCTAGTGATCTTTACAACAAGGGTTATAGAAATACAGAGACCAAATTCTAGAAAATTAGGAATGATCTTGTCACCAACTCAATTGCCAGCATCACAAATTGTGGAAGAGAGCATATATGGTTTCAAATGATACTTGGACTCCCTATAGAAAGGCCTTTACAGGTTACAAAGTCCCACTGGAAGAGAAAAGCAAGAATTGTACCAGAATAAAATTAAAATAGTTCACCCCATGTAACTGACTGAGAATTTATGTGACATAAGTCCCCTCATCTTAATCTGCAGCCAAAGAACAAGATAAACATAGAACTAATATCCTTCTTGTATCTTCTATCATCCAGTGTTAAGAAACTTTGTTATAGATCAAATCATACAAATTTTTCTATAAATTTTATGTCACTTTCTATAATGAGCTACAAATGCGGTAAAAACACAGTTTTTGTTTTTAGAGTAAAGCTATTTGACAAATCTGTCAATTAACTTCCCGGCTTCGCCTGCAAAACTATCTATGAACTCAGCCTCTTAAGCTCACCATTTGTAATTCCTGACCAGTTTAACACAGTCTATGAATTTTTAACCCCTGAAGAGAGAGTAAAAAAAAATGCTGCTAGAAAGTGAAAATAGACCGGCTTGTGAAGTTGAACAAGTGGTGCCAATAAACTAAGCAGGTTAGGTTGCCAGGAAATATAGGAATTGAATTCTTCAACCTACCAAAACAAGTTTAACCGAGAACTGAAATCCCATTTTTCATTGTCCATCTCTGGAAATCTTGATAAGCAGAAAAAGACTGAACCCTTGTTAAAATTATACGTCTTCTTTTTCCCATCCGGGAAAAAGAGAAAGTAATGTGACGATAGAAATCACGGTATAGTGCATCTCACTTGCAATGCAATAATGATCCCAATTATTATTTTTTGGTAAATATGATTTCAATTAAATTCTCATATCCTCCCAATCCAACCCAAGGTTTTTGAGAAAAAACTTTCAAATGTTTTCGCTCCGGGGTCAACCTTTTGTAGTGGATGTGACAATCTAATTTGGTAGCTCCCTAGCTATTGGGTCTACTTATGTCAGGATATTCTATCTGAAATTCTTCTTGGCCGGTATGCCAAGGACTTTGGAATTATCAGTTTACCATTACTTACTCTCATCAGTTCCTTTCATTTGTCTTGTTATCACAAAAATAGATCTATTGAATCCTATAAAGACATGAACAATTGTAGTGCATCTTAGAATTTTACTTCAGAAGCATCTGACTTACGCTTGATAGGTGAGAAAAATTTAGATCATGGGTTCCCAGACACCTCCCAAGCTTCCCACTATAAGTTTCGCTACAGAAAACCTCAAGCCTGGCTCAAATTTTTGGATTGCCACACGCAATGATGTCCGGCAGGCGTTTGAAGATTTTGGCCGCTTTGAGGCAGTGTATGATAAAGTTTCTTTAGACCTCGATAATAATATCTTTTGTGCATTACAAGAGTTATTTGATCTTCCCACAGAAACAAAAGCCAAAAACACTTCTGAAATACCTTTCTTTGGCTATATCAGGAATGGGCCACTTGTTCCTCTCTATGAGAGCATGGGCATCAATAATGCAGCAGCTCTTGAAGAAACTCAAAGTTTCACAAATCTCATGTGGTCAGCTGGAAATGACTTTTTCTGGTATAATTTGATTTATTTTCTTGAAATAATTCATTTAAGTTCCTTAATTAGTTATGCTTATTCATATATGTCACTAATTGTGATACCCCTCAGATCCGAGACACGGGATGATCAGGCCTAGGCCCAAACCCGAGGGATATCAACCAATCAATATATAATCGAACACAGAATACAAAGAAATAAGAAAATAGAAATAATAAAAGTTGAAAGAATCTAAGTAATATCCTCAAAACATAATTATCCAAAACCAATACTCCAAAACTCCATAAGTTTACAAATCGGGAATCCATACAGTGGACCCCTTATTAAAACCTCTCAAACCGAAACTAAAATTGAAATCACAAACAAAACTAAGCTAATAAGAAAGCAGTCCTACATAGTCGGTGGAATAGACGTCTGTATCTGCTTTGCACAATCAACTCTAACCCTGGAACTGTCGAGCACCTGTAAAAAATAAAGGAGTGGGTCAGGCTCACATGCAAGTCCTGATCTACTACAATCCAAACAGAAATTCGATACGCAGATACATCCTAGGAAGACTCAACAATATCTAGAGTAGTCCATATGTATACAATACACACTAATAGGACGCTCGCTAGTCCAATAGGTCTATCTCAGCCTGT
>JAOTQH010259408.1:0-11349 GCA_025631255.1 Cornus kousa | reverse complement strand
ATCTAGGGGCATTTTAGGGATTTCACAATGAGTTTTTTCCATTTTCGTCCGCGATGTTAGGTAGAAAACTCAATTTTAGGGGTGGGGGGGGGGGTTTCTTCGTGTTTTTCCAGAAAAAACTCGTTTTAACCTCCATTTAAAGCCTCAGTTCTGGAAACCCACTTTTTTTTTTTTGCTGTCAGCATGTGCACACCATTGGGCGCCGCATGGGGCGCCGGTAGGCTAGCGCATAGGCGCCGGGGGCGCCATGGCCTTCGTCGGGCCGCCGCGACGTCTCAACTTCAAACCCTTGTTTCTCCTTCGTCCGGACTCCAAATCGAGTGAATTTTTTTTTTTTTGAACTTGACTAATTCTTTGCTATCTTTCAACGATGTGCTCAGTTGTAGCCGAATCTTCCTGGATAATTACCAATTTACCCTTTTAGCCTTAAGCGCTTATTTTTCTTTGTCATGCCGTTTCTCCTTCATCCGGACTCCGAATCATTGAATTCTTAAATCCATCTTGATTAGTTTTTCATTTTATTTCCAGTGGTGTGCTCAGTGGCACCCGAATCCATAGTTTTAGAAATGATAATTTTGCCCTTGGGGCTATTTTTGTCCAGTTTTTTCTTGCTTTCCGCTTCCGCTACTTTCTTTTGAGTTCCATGACTTCATAGGAAGTCACGGATGTGTTTCGGGAATGATATACATTCTAGGGATGTCATTTTCATGACAAATGACCATTTTGCCCCTGGGAACTTAATTGTTATTTTTCTAATCTTTTGCTTCTGTGTTAGTTCTCATTGAGTTCCACGACCTTATGGAAAGTCATCAAAGTGTCTTAGAGGTGGGTTGTGCCTTGGGAGACCATTGACTTGTTTCTTGCTTCCACATCTGGATCCGCTATCGGGTTAATCTTCGGTTCATCACAGGATGTGTTGGCCTAAAACCAGGGTCGTCACAGTAGTGGCAGAAGGATGTAGTAGTGTTGGTGTAAGGTGGTGGCGGTGGAGTGAAGGCTATAATGGTGGAAGGTGTTAGTGGTGTAGGTGATGATAGTGGAAGACAGTGGCATGGTGGTGGTGGAAGAGGCTGTGGAGTAGGTGATGGTGGTGAAAGGTGGTAGAAGGTAGTGAAGGAAAGAGATGGTGTAGGTGAAATGTGGCGACAATGGTGGCAATGATGGAGGTTACAATGGTAGAAGGCAGTGGCGATGATGAAAGTTAGTGGTGGTGGCAGTGTAGGTAATAGTGGAGGCGGCGGTGGAAAGTGGTGGCAATGTTGTAAGTCAGTGGTGGAGGCTATGGAGGTGGCAATGGTAAAATGCAGTGGGGGTGATGGAAGTTAATGGTGGTGGCGGTGGAGATGGCAGTGGAGGCAGTGATGATAAAAGGCAATGGAAGCGGCAACAGTGTGGTGGTGGTGGTGGAAGGTGGTAGCTGCTGTGGTGGCGGTGGCAATGGTAATGGCAATGATGGAAGACGACAGTGATGTAAGTGGTGGTGGCAGTAATGGTGATGGTGGTGGTGGCAATAACTGTGGTGAAAGGCAATGGAGGTGGCGATGGTTGAAAGTGGTAGTGGTGGCGGCAATGGAAGTGATGGAAGGCATGCAGTGAGGCGGTGGTGGTGTGATTGTTGAAGGCGGCAACAATGGTGGTGGTGGTGGTAGTGATGGTAGTGGAAGGCAATGAAAGTCGCATAGGTGAAAGGCAACAATGGTTGACGTGAAAGGCAATGGCAACGGTGGCGGTGGTATTTGGACTTGGAATATAAGGGTGTTTTTGGGAACTTGATTTTTTATTTTATTTTATTTTATTTTATTTTAAAAAATGATATAAGATTGGAATGATCATTCCATAAGCTAGTTGTGGAATGGATTTTCATTCCCTGTACGACCATTCCCACTTCAAATTACATTTTAAACAATGGAATGATTGGAATGGACATTCTATTCATGCATATTAAACGATAGCATTATAGAAAACAAAATAATGAAACTTGTGAGTTGTGAATCCGAGATCTAATTTCTATTATAAACCACTATACGATGGTGTTAAAGTTTGTGATGTAAGTACAAGAGAAAGAAAAGAAAACAAAGAGTTGGTGGTTTTAGAACTTCTAATCTCGTGTATTTTGTTCGTATAGGAAAATGTATTCACAACTGGGTTTCCATTCTGATTTTAAATTCTTCAAATGGGTGATTATGTCTTTATTCTGGAAAAAAATCCTCACCAGTTACTCTCTATCTGGGTGAGGGGAAAAAAACACTGACTTGGTAGTTGAGTTAAATTCATATTTACGAAGCTTTTAATATATACATACAACTTCCGTTTACAACATATCTATTATTTAATGAATTTGAATTTCACTTCATGGCACAGTTGATTGAAATTTAAACATCCCCAAAAGAAAGAATGAGAATCCTAAAAAAAAAAAAAATCCAGATGAAGAATTGAAATAGAACTACTAGAAAATGATGCAGATCAGAAAAATAACAATTAAAAAAGGAATTCTTATTATGATCAAAAGATAAATTTGTGAATCTCTCTTTAATACGAACAATTGTTCTACCATTCAAGAGAGAGAGAGAGAAAAAAAAAAAAAAAACAAGAACAACTTTTGATAAGATTTGGGGCCAAAGAAGAACAAATGATATACCAGTTAGAGGGAAGAACAAAATAATAAAAAAGATTCACCAGAATTAGAACAATTTATTTCCTAATGCAAAAAGAAGTAAAAAAAGTATTTTAATTTCATTCAAAAGGTCAACTTGAATGGTATAATAATATATTATGTATAATATATTATATAAAGTATAACACATAGAGTGATATTAGTATATAAGATTAAAAAAAAAAAAAAAAAATGGTAGTTGAGTAAATTTTTTTCTTCATTTGTGAATTTGACGGTGACAAAAATATGTTAAGGAGATATCGTTAATCAACAACATTAGTGGCTCACTGAAGAATGTCTAAAAATAAAATCATCTTTAGTCTTCCATCTCCAGTAAAATGTTAAAAGCCGAAGAGGGATTTTTTTTTCTTTACTCTTTCTTCTTCTTCTAATTTTATTATTATTAACCCAACTTGTTAATAGCACTTCCTTTATTTGTTTTTTAAAATTATTATTATTAATTTTAATACTCTGATCATTCAAGTTTGTGAATGGGAACAAATTAGTAAATCTAAAAAGAGATATCGCGGCACCCATTCTCTCATTCCTTCTTTCTTTCCCATCTACCAAACAATGAAATTGGTGTCAAAAAAAAAAAAAAAAAACAATGAAATCACGTGATCAATATTAATTCCATCTCCCACCAACTAATTACCAAACATGGTACAAGTTTAACCATAAATACATTTTGATATTAGGTCCATTCAAGTTTATGAAAAGAATAAAACTCCTATTCCGGTACATTATGAGTTGTTGAAATCTTCAAAAACCGTGCATGACCGACCGCGTAACACAGACGAGCACAGGATTGTGTGTCAAGTGAGAGTACATATTTGATCATATTCCCCATTAAACATGGCATTGAATTGGCATGACTGACCACGCCCAAATTCAAGCCCTGCGCGTATGGTGCGCGTAATGAGCCCATGTAACAAATCAAAATCAAAATTACCTCTCTCTCTCTATCTTTACATATACATATATATATATACACACACACTCAATATCTTTCTCTCTCTAGGCTAAGTCCCACCGCCCGTTGACGGGCTTTTCGTCAAAACCTTTGATTTTTGATTTATTAAGTACTATTTTCTCTGCGCCCAATATTTGATTGATTCAATTTCAATCTCAATCAGTCTTATACTTAATAAAACAATCACCCTTTATGCCCATCTGACGGTTTGGTTTACCATTTCAAACATTCAACGGTCAACATTCAAATCTCTCTCTCAAACCCAAAAAACAACACACTCTCTCTCTCTATCTTTATCTTGAACGTTTCTTTAGATTCACAATTTTGATATTGTCTCAAGTTTTGAACGTTTGAACCGCGTAACAAAAACAAAATACCATATGTTTATATATAACCCACCCGACTCTCATTCTTGAATACAACTTCTCAAACCAAAAACACATTCGCAGCAAAAAACTTCTACTTCTCTCTCTCAAAATTAATCTACAACTTTGATATTCATTCATTTCTAACAAACAACCCATCAATGATTTCTTCATGGAGACGGCGTAGGGCGGCACGCCAGGCCAGGAAGAAGCAGCAACCGGACGAAAACTCCGGTATGGAGCTGACCATCCCGAACCAGTTCCGGTGTCCGATTTCTCTAGACTTGATGAAGGATCCTGTCACTCTGTCCACGGGCATAACATACGACCGAGAGAGCATAGAGCGATGGATCGAATCCGGAAACCATACTTGTCCAATCACCAACCAGGCACTGAGGACACTCGAGCCGATTCCAAACCACACAATACGAACGATGATCCAAGACTGGTGTGTTGACAACAGTTCTTATGGCATTGAGAGAATCCCAACGCCGAGAATCCCGGTTTCGTCGTTCCAGGTATCGGAAATGCTCTCGAAAGCCACCGCAGCTCAGAAATGGCGGGACGAAAGAGGTTGCCGCCAAGTGGTGAGCAACATTAAGGTGTTGGTGAAAGAGAGCGAGCGTAACAAGAGGTGCATTGTGGCGAACGGGACGAGCAGTGTCCTGTCAGCCATTTTCGAGGGCTTTTCGAAGGAATCTTTGGAGACTAACTCGGTGTTGCTCGACGAGATTTTGTCAACATTGACATTGTTGGTGCCTCTTGATGGAGAGGCCAAGTCTCATCTAGCATCAACAACATCTTTGCATTCCATTGTCTGGTTACTAAAATGTGGAGGCTTGTCGGGACGGAGGAACGCGGTCTTGATGCTAAAGCAAGTTCTTTCATCGGACGAAGAAACGGTGAATGATTTGGTGGAGATTGAAGGAGCAATTGAAGCTGTTTTCAAGCTTGTGAAAGAGCCCATTTGTCCAACTACAACAAAAGCTTCATTGATGGTTATTTACTACATGGTTTCCTCATCATCGTATCTTGCAAATGAGAGAGTCATTGCGAGTTTTGTGGAGATGGGTCTGGTGTCTTTGTTGCTAGAAATGCTGGTGGAATCAGATCAGAGCGTTTGCGAGAAGGCGTTGGGTGTGTTGGATGGACTTTGTAGCTGTGCAGAAGGAAGAGAACAGGCATACCATCATTCTCTGACCATACCTGTGTTGGTGAAGAAGTTGCTTCGAGTTTCGGATTTGGCCACTGATTTCGCAGTTTGTGTACTGTGGAAGCTGAGCAAGAATGAGAAGAGGAGGGAAGAGGGAGGTGATATTGATCATGATGTTCTTGTTGAGGCTCTTCAAGTTGGTGCCTTTCAGAAGCTGTTGTTGCTCTTGCAGGTGGGTTGTGGTGAGAGGATCAAAGAGAAAGCAACTGAGTTGTTGAAGATGTTGAATCTGCATAGAGATAGATTGGAGTGTATTGATTCTATGGATTTCAAAGATCTCAAAAGGCCTTTTTGATTAAGGGCTTGCAAGAACTAGAAATATTGCATGGGTTATTTAATTTAGGCTATATATTTTTGTTATATATATAGCTCACAATTGAATTGTGAATGTACAAAATTACAAAGAGAATTTTATAAGTATACTGCTCATATAGTCATATATATGGATTTAAGATTGTTAATTGGTGTTTGAATAATTGTTGGTTGTGAAGTGTGCTTTATTCTAAAGATTATTATGTGATATGGTTTGCAATAATGCTGTTTCAATTTGGGAATTTGTACCCACTTATCAGTAAGCGTTTGGAAATTTAAGCATACATATAAAGCTCTTTTGTTTCCCTTTTTTCCATGGACCTGAGCCATGTAAGTTTGTGCAGGTTGATAAAACATATACAAGGATTGGTTCATGCATGGGAAGAAAAATTGTATGGAAATTAATCAGCTTCACTTCTTGTAACAAAATTGTATACCTATTACGACCGAGAAAATCTCCATGCACGAGTGATTCCACATCTGGTTACATAAATAAAAATGTATTTATTCTCGTAGTCTTACCGCTCACTTCTTGTTAGCACTTGATACTATTTCATTAATATATTAAGAGCGTATTAAAGTATTTTTTTCAAATGTTCAATCTTTTTAAAAAAAATGAGAAATCATATCATGTGAATTAAGACATTAACTTAGTTAATAGAACGTCAAACTTTCTAAATGAATATACTCGTGTTCGAGTTCTCCTTCCTCTAATTTGTAAACTAAATTTACATCGATGTTAGCAGTCTATCAAGATCTTAGGCAAAAAGAAAGAGCCCACCTTGTGTGTAATTCATTCAATCTGATATGCAACATAAAAAATGATAATAATAATAATATTATTAAAAAAGTAGTGTGAATATGCCAGAAGAGACATGTGAAAAAGATGCAGTTTCAACAAAAGCATATGTTACAGGCAAAATCATTAATATTGCGTTTTTTTGTTTTCGTTTTTGAACTACCGTTGCTAAAATATCAATTAAAAGTACATTATCTGTCTCAATAATTGAGTTTGCTCGGCTCAGATTCGATCAGTGGGACCCACTGTCTGTAGAAAACAGGTACGTTGCTTTAATATTAGAGTCTAAAAAGATGACTAATGTTGACGGGTCGATTCCATAGTTTCATTGTCATCCTTATGGTAAGATTAAATGCCCTTGGATTTTCATGCTTCTTATTTATTACTTTAGATTAATGCTTTGTTTCGACGGTGAATCCGAATTTTTTGTGCTGTATCTGAGAATAGCTATGATCGCTCACACAAGTGAATGTTTTACACGTGTAAACAATCACAATGTTATTATGGCATGAGATCTCAACTCTTTAAAAGTGGTAAAACTAATTCCTCATATCAAAGATGAATGTTTTAAATATGATTGTTTTTCAAAATCATGTTTCCTATAATGGTTTTACAAGAAATTGAAAATTCAACCTCTATACAGTGAGATGAGAGTCTTACCATTAAATTAATTATGAGATGACTAATATTCAGTACATAATCAATTCCAGGTAGAAACAAGTTTGAAAGCTAAAATTAGAGAAACTTTTCGATTTTTCCAAGAGTAATATTCTTTACATAATCAATTCCATGTACGAAATAAGTTTGAAAGCTAAAATTAGAGAAACTTTTCGATTTATCTTAGAAAAAGTAGAAAAAAGAATGGATTTTTAAGTCAAACTTGAGTTATATATTACTTTAGGCCATCAATATCCTTTATTGTTCCACTTTCATAAATAAGTCTACCTAGTTGGCTTGAATTATTTTCATATTTGTTATATATATATATATATATATTACTTTAGGCTGTTTCACTTTGATAAATAGGTCTACCTAATCCGCCTGAATTATTTTCATATTTGTTACTCCCTCTGTCCCATTTTATTTGTCCTACTCGAAAAATGTGATTCACAATATTAGATTTCTCCAATAGGACAAATAAAATGGGACTTAGAGAGTATTAGATTAATGTTTTGTTTCGATAGTATGTCCGGATTCTTCGTGGTGTATGTTGGAGAACACGGATCTCACACAAATAGATGCTTTATATGTATATACTCTTAAAATTCAAAGAAAGAATCTGAGAATTAAAATTGTATTCGATACTTTCATTGATGGTGTTACATCTAATTTATAGAATATAATTTGGCTAAAATAGGTAACTAATTACCTACCAATAAACCTTAAATCAAGGAGAATAATTCAATATAAAATCTCAACATATACAATCACAATTGTTTGATAACCCCATGTATATACAATCACAATTGTTTGATGCAATACAATACAACGTAGAACCGATTCTATTAAAGTTGTAAAACTAACTCCTCAGAGTCAAAGACTCAAAGATGCATGTTTTAAATATGGTAGTTTTTCAAAATCATGTTTCCTATAATAGTTTTACAAAGAGTGAGATGAGAGCCTTTATCATTACTAATATTCTTTACATAATCAATTCTGTATATACACTAAACAAGTTTGAAAGCTAAAATTAGAGAAATTTTTGGATTTATCTCAGGAAAAGTAGAAGAAAAAAGATTTTTTAAGCCAAATTTGGAGTTTTTAATATATATATATATATGTATGAGTGTTGACATACAGGCTGGTTAGATAAATTTACTTGTTAAAGTGGTATCATAAAAGTCATTGATGATGTGATGTAATAGACTTAACCAGTAACTATATATATATATATAAATATGACCCTTATTTTGTGAAAGTAGTTGGTTAAATATATATAATATTCACATTTCTCACACACACACACACACACACACACACACACACTCTCTCTCTCTCTCTCTCTCTCTCTCTCTCTCTATTTATATAGTGAAATTCACGGCTACTAATTAAATCTGTTACGTCATATTATTAATGCTGTTTATTATTTTACTTTGATAAATAAACAAATATTGTTTTTTTTATTTTTTTTGGGTTGGATGTCCTGACTCATATATATATATATATATATATATAACTCTTATTTTTGTGAAAGTAGGTTTAAGGGTGCCCCTTGTTTTAGCTAACCATTGTTCCGCAAGGCAAGTATTTATGTAGTAGAAGTTGCTTGAATATATGTGCACCATCAAATTTTAAAGAAAATACATTTTCTCTTAATTGAAGAAACTTCTAGTGGGAATATGTGTGCTATATACACACACACATATATATATATATATATCTTTGTTGCCATGTGAAAATGGGACCAAACAGCTTATGAAATGGGTACACCATAAATGCCAATTAGGACCACAAGGCCAATAATTATCCAAGTACCATACAAAGTTTCAAAACTGTAGAGAAACATGGCTTTCATCACAATAATCCGTGTCATCAGCATACTTAAAAGTCTCTCAATCAAATCATGGTTTTGAACAAATTAGCCCTCTAGAAGAATTACTTTCTACAGCAATTAAGATAATGACCAAATTGATATATATGTCAATGAAGATTGAGGTTTTACATTTGAATCGTATCACTCGAATCGTGTTCTAAAAAAAAATTTAAAAAAATTGTTATATATATTCAACCAACATATATTTCATATTTGTTTGTGTAGTATATATATTCTTCAGTCTAATATTAGAGCTGATAAAAGTCATCTATTTCTATTTATATAACAGTTAATAATCCCTCTTCTAGATTCTTAAAAATGAGCCCACATTACTTTAAAGTAGAAAAAATTGCACGCTTGTTGCATTGTAGACGGACAAAATTACATGGTGTGTATTAATTTAATGTTTCTTCTTAGTTTGAACAAAGTGGAATATACGAAATCTGGACTATTCAAGCACGTGAAATTGGGTCAAAGAAATCCCCTACTACGACTAAGATCAGTGGAAAAAAAGGAACTCTAATTTCAAATTTTAGAAGTGGGGAATCAACAACACTACGTACTCCTTCGTCTTAAAAATAGAGTGTCTTTTAAAAAACAGTGATAGTTTAATTTGTAAGAGATACAAGTTTTTAAAAGTGATATTTTTGTTTTAGGACAAATGGAGTATATAATAAAGACATGATCGGTAAACATTTTATTTATTTATTTTTATTTTATTTTATTTTTATTATTTTTTTTTATAAAAATACATTTGGTAAAAATTATTTTATTTTACAGTGTTAAAATATGTCGTGAATAGTGGGCAAAAATCGAAACACCAATTTGGTATTTTTAAATGTTTCCATACTAACAATTGGTAGTGTAATGATGAATGGAAATATTTTTTTTCTGAAAAATTTTTGAATGACATTTTTAAATAACCATTATATTTTTCAAACTTGCAACATCTTTCATACCAAATATGTTTTCATATTTTTGCTTTTAAAATTTTTACAACAAATGAACGCTACCAAACATGCTTTCGATTACTATTCAAAATATTGTACAACAAAACACTTATTTTGTTTTGAATTAAAACTAAATGCCAAAAATAAAATGCCTACCAAATAGACCCTAAGGTATATGTTCAAACAAATTAATTAATTCACAAGTAGACTTTATCTATTAAATAAATAAATAAAACAAAAACAAAATGATAAAGTTAGTACATGGAGAGATGGCCTTCAAAATTTTTATTTCCTTTACATATGGACTATTTTAAAAGGATATTTTTATAATCAATGAAGAATATAGTTATCTGGTGTAAAATATTGTTAATTGAGACACTGAAACATTTTTTAATCTTTAGAAAGTCGGTTCGGGTCTTCATGGCTGCGGTGGTGTATTTTGGTTCAACCCATCACACACCTTTGGCTTGTGCTCTTCCCCGCTGCTCTTCCATATATCTATAGATATAAAGGTAATATTGTATATAATGTATATATATAAGGGTAATTTTGACTTTTTATGAGTTTTGATATTTTATAATAAAAATAATTAAATATTGAAGGACAATCCCGTCTTTTTCAATGTTTTAAAGACTTATTTGGATCAAAATTATTATATGGATATTTTTATTAAAAAAACAGCTAAATTATATATGATCGTCAATATGTCAAATTTCATTCAGTGTCGTTGTGATTAACCTAATAATAATGTATCACACTACTCACACCCAAAATTATTCTCATACCCTAAGCTGGTTCAAGAAGGTTCAACTGCCTAGCATCTGAGGGTGCTTTGTCGTCTGCAAACAAAAGACCTGGCCTGCACATATTCAATGCTCATCAAGAGGTATAATAAATCCTTTGAAACTTGACCAGTCTAGGAATTCAAATTGTTCATTAATTTATGCTGCTTTATTGGCTAAACATTGGTGGAATTTTCAGGTTCTCGAGCAAGGCGTTCAAATTATTTAAAACTAAATATTTTCAGCATTGTTTTTGATGACTCCTTGATTGTGCAACAAATTAATGTTACTTTGAAAGATTAGAAAGAGTGCATAGCGGGCATCACAGATTAAAATTTATAAAATCATTAGACATTTATATTATGTGGTATGAAATGAGAAGGGATTATACCAAGATCAAAGGTACTTGGAATTAAACTTGGATTAGTAGGTCAAGAGATCAAAAGAGTGTTCCGTTTGGTTTAATTAAACTACAATTGAACTTAGAAACATGCAAATTAAAACAAGCTAAATTAAGTAAGGTCTAGAGAATGGGAGAGAGGTCTTAGGATATAGGAATCACCACCAAGCTCATTCTCTAAACCACTAGCATTCAACAATTTGAGGGAAGTTTAATGTTGTAAACCAAATGTGTGTTATCAATTGTAACAATAAGCATGGATATCAATATCAAGCACGAATTGTCTACTTATCTGTGACGACCCTGGATTTTTCAACCCAGTGTGTCCTGTGATGACCCGAACCGGATCCAGAATGCGGAAGCAAAAGA
>JAOTQH010259387.1:0-11349 GCA_025631255.1 Cornus kousa | reverse complement strand
ACTTTATAGAGGAGGTGTAGTTGCACTTCACTCTTTATTTTTCTGCATAAGTGATTTTTTTTTTAAGCGTTTTTATTTATTTATTATTATAAAGGTCAGTGTAATGGATTACTAGTGGCTGATATTTAATGAAAAATTAATTTAGAGCCTCGAGAGTGGCTTCTGCTTTCAAAGCTTTCGATTTTGCGAGATAGACCCAGAATCAGAGAGTAAAAATCCATGAATCAGGGGAAGAAAGGAGAGAGACCGGAAATGAGGAGAAGACAATGGAAGAGAGCGTGTTTCGGTGTTTGGGCTTCCCATGTCTTTCAACATAGCGTGTTTTGGGATTTTGAGAAATTACGTGGTCACGTTCGGTATCTCATTCTGTGGAACTCCGGTACTCAGGTATTAAATACTTTCTCCGCACGGATAGGAACTCCGCCGAGTCACCACCGATCCGCCTCCGTGCGATAGAGGGAGTTGGGGATCGACTCAGCCGTTCTTTAACTCGATACAGAGCAACCACCGACGGATATATATATAGTCCAACGGCGACTGATATGTGTTCGATAAGAACCACATGAACAAGTAAAATCTGAAGCCTCTCTTTAGGTGAAGATTGTGGTTAGTATGCTAAAACAAGTAATTGATTAATCTTTTCTATGATTTTGAACTGTTCACTTGTATCTTTAGAAATTTGATTTGCAGAGAAAAAATTTCTTCCTTTTTAAGCGCAATAATCCCCTATCTAAATCGGGGATTTGATTTTATGGGTTTTTCTCTCAACTATTTTGGGTAGAATCAAAATGAGCAACTGGCTCTGGCTTACCTTTCCTTATATATAAATTTATTTTGATTTTGTGTGCGGTATACGTCGTCGTCGTCATCATCATCATCATCCTATATATGAGTACATACATGATACAAATACACAGAAATAGAAATGTTTAACGTACTTCTTTTTCCAATCAACTAATGCACATATGCATTTCATGTAACAAAAATTACTATTTTAAGCAACATTGAATTTGTCAGATTCAATTCTCCTTTACATACAGCTAGCGGTCCTCTCTCTAATTAGATATGTAGATAAAGAGATAGCTTTTCTTCCTCCTCTTGTTTTTTAATAAAAACAGTGGGGATCTTAACTCAAAAGGTGCTTATTATTTAGCATTGTTACAGGATTTTGCAATGACAGAGTGCAAAATGTTGTTTTCAAACTGTTCAATTTTAATTGCACTCTTCATTCTTTTCTCTCTCTCGCAAACACCAGCTTTCGCGATCAAAAAGGTACTGCATTGTCTTAATGCTTTTTCCAATAGTGGAACTATATTCCCTCGATACCATCCAAAAAAAAATTATTAGATTCCTTTGGGACTTATTGGTTTGACAAATTACAAAAGTTAACTTTGGTCACCGTTTTAGAGTTCATTGTTTACCTTTCCATGGACTAATGTCTGTTTTTCTCCTCCTCTCTTACTCTCTGAAATAGTCCTATATCGTGTACATGGGAGCACATTCACATGGCCCCAAAACTACAAAGGCTGACCTTCGTAAGGCGTCAAATTCTCATTACGAGTTTCTTGAATCATTCTTGGGAAGGTATGGAATTTAATGTAATTGTGCTTTGGACAACAATAATTTTTCTACTTCTCATTCTTCTGCAACGTCATTGCTAAGCTCTTTCTTTTGCTGAATGACTCACAGTAAAGAGATGGCCAAAGATGCCATATTTTACTCGTATAAGAGACAAATCGATGGTTTTGCTGCAATGCTTGACGAGAAGCAAGCAGCCGAAATTGCAAGTACAACATCTTGCACATAATTCTCATTTCGTGTTTCCTTTATATATGTCATCTATTTTTCGTGTACTAATATATATGAGATGTAATTTACAACAATGCAGAGCACCCGAAGGTTGTGTCTGTTTTCTTAAATGAAGGGAGAAAACTAGACACAACCCATTCATGGAATTTTCTTTCACTGGAAAATAAAAATAATGGTGCTGTGGATTCAAGTTCCTTGTGGAAGAAGGCCAGATTTGGGGAAGATATCATTATTGGAACTCTTGACACTGGTAACCCTAATCCTTTTTCTCTTTCAAACTCACTTCAGGCATGTTTCATCCTTCTAATCTTGAAGCTAGGCACTGATTCATCATTTATCATGTCTTTGTTAGGCGTATGGCCTGAATCAGAGAGTTTTGGTGACGAAGGGTACGGGCCCATTCCATCGAAGTGGAGAGGACTATGTCAAAATAAAACAAGTGATGGATTCCCTTGCAATAGGTGTGCTCTATTTTCACTTGAATCACCACCAAAATTATAATATTGAAATATGGTTATGATGATAACACTAGCATGCAAGTCTGACTAATTAAAAATGTTCAAAATCTACAAAACTATGTTCTTTTTATATTCCATGAACATAATTTTATTTTCTGTTACCTTCTACAAGTATATGATGTGTTTCAGAAATTGTTTTCATTTTCAATGATAAGACCACTCGCAATAGAACGAAACCATGTAAGATAGGTCTATATAGAGGGTGTCGAACCACAAGGTCTGCAAAGTTTATGGCCGTTAAGTCAAGATTACTTGCGGTTGTAATTCTGAAATGATGAGTTTGTTTGATTGTTTTTAACTTGAAAAAACTGATATTAAATGCTTAAAACATAATTGAATTGCAAGTGAATCAGATAATAAAGATTAGGGTTAGGGAATTGACTTCGCCTCAAACCTCATAACCATGGCCAGATGTATCTAACATGGGGAAAATCAGTTTTTGCACAACTATGATTCGTGTTGCTAAAAGCTCACAACAAATCCGTGAAGAAGATAAATGCACACACCATCTCAAGCTAAGTAGGCATGGGCTATCTACCTAACTACATTACTCTAAGGTGTAGTACGGTCCGTCTTCCCTAGGCATGGCCTATCAAAACTCAAGCATTGAATGTCTGAAAATCATTGTATAACTTCCATACTTATTGTCACTATAAGCATGGTTTAGGGCTCAAATCAAGATAAAACATCTTCTAAGAAAAGAAATATATTTCATCAAGAATGAATATAAACATGAAAATCAATTACAAGAGTTCAAGAAATGTAATCACATACAACTTGTTATATTGAAACAGAGTTTTTTGTTTTGATTTTTTTTTTTTGATAAGTATATTGAAACAGAGATTTCTTCAAATATAAATACAAGTTAAGCCATAGTTACTTGGAGAGGGCTACATCAACTCCCCAAGGGAAGAGTTAACTGCTCATGGGAATGGAAGAAGCCTCCATGGATGCTGAAAGCTCCTTCTCCACAAGCTCAGAGTTCTTCCTTCTTCTTCTTCCTCTCCCCCTCTCAATATTTCTCTCTCCAGGGCTTGCAAGACAAGAATGAATTATGAATGATTGACCAAGTCTTTAAGAGGGTATATTGTATATCCCCTTTGTAGCTTCCCCATATCAGATTTATAGGCTCCAAATTTGTGGTCCCCCCTTTCTCTAGACAAGGGGACAATAATCCCTCAAAGCATCGGTCAAAAAGTTTGACTTTTTAAAGTTGACAGCAAGGCAGATTTTTGCAGCATTCTGGTATGATACTCTTCCATATTTTTGACCTATCAAATGCCAAAATTAGACTTTGCTCAGAACATGAAAGACATAGAGCTCTGAGTCAGATTTTCAAATCATCAAACTGCGTCGCAATTGGAGTTCTAAGCAGAAAGTTATGGCCAAAATATCATAGGTGCGCAGAGCTGACTTCTAGGCGCCCAGGTCTCGCAGCTAGGCCGAGTGCTCGGCTAAGGACTTTTGCTCTCTGGAGTGCATTTCCGAGCGCTCGCGGGGGTGCCCGGCACGCGCTCGCAGCTTGTCAGAAGTATTGTTGACCCAACTTCAATCGGCCATATCTTGCTCGTTTTAACTCCAAATTGGGTCATTCTTGAGTTGAAATTTACCGCGTCGAAACCAGCTTTCCAATAGTACCAATTCCATTTTGAGATTCCAAGTATACAAAGATTATTCCCGTTTTATTGAAGGCTGGTCATAGTTCTCTTCAGCAAATGATCACGGAATGATTCTTTTCTTCACCCAAATGGCCTTGGATCATCGATATAAAGTGGCCCAATGATGTGGTTCTCTTCTAACTCCATGAAATCATCATTAAAGGCCTGAAATCAATGGTGTTAATTGAATTTGAGGATAAAAGCCAGAAAATGACAAAAACACAAAAAGAACATAAATGCTCAAAAGATATACAACTAAAGGGGTAATATATGCACATAAGAGGGCTTTTGAATGTACAACATTCAGCGCTCATCAGTGTACATTATACAAAACTAAAATTAGGATGTCACTTGCCACAGAACAAAGCACTTTCTATGCCACATAGCAATTGGATATCTCAGTGATACTGCAAATGCATCAAGTGTCTTTGGTGCAATTTGGGGGGTCAAACAAATTGATGGATACTGAACTTCATAATCATAGGACAAAGGAAGGTTTTAATTAATTCCAAATGTTCAAAAATTTTCAGTTTCTATCTCTTCTTGTTAGCTAATGTTGGAGAGAAAATATCTATTATTGGTTCAAAATGATTCACAAGTTAATGAGATGCCAATTTACCAACAGGCTAATAGCCTGGCGGTACCAAGCTCCCACTTCTCAAAGAGAGGTCAGGGGTTCGAGCCTCCATGGAGGCATGTGTGTGTGAGTATCAACTAGGAAAAAAAAAAAAAAAAACAAAAAAACAAGAGAGATACCAATTTCTGTTAAGTTGATTTTGCCATTTTATTCTGAATTTCCTTTCTTTTTCAAAATAGAGAAGAAAAATGTAATGATACACTACTTTTATACATGAACTGAGAACTGAACCATATGGATAATATGTCTAACACTAGATTGGATTGATTTGTCCCCGGGATGTAGCCAGATTATTTATTTATTTAATTAATATTATTATTATTTTGGGGGGGAGGGGGGGGAGGATTCGCGTCGATGCAATTATTATATGTGTAACATGACACGACACGCATAATTCATTTAATAAATGGGTTAGGACTTAACACGACACGAAAAGACACTTTTAAGTCATTTTTGACACGAATACGACACGCTTAGCTAAATAGGTCATTTTTCATTTTTTACACGACACGTTTATCTGGCACTTTTAGTTAATCATGGTAGCAGGGTCAAACACGACATGTTTAGTTAGTGAGTTAATCCATGTCGACATGAACACGATTAGCACAAACCCAAAACCTCTTATCGTGTCAAATATTAGGGTGACAATTTGTGTCGACATGATTATTAATCGTGTCAAGAACCTTGACACGAATATGACACGACACGCGTAATCCATTTAATAAATGGGTTAAGACTTAACACGATACGAAAAGACACATTTAAGTCAATTTTGACACGAACACGACACATTTAGCTAAATCAGTCATTTTTTACACGAACACGACATCTTTAGTTAATCGTGTTAGCAAGGTCAAACACAAACACGACACGTTTAGTTAGCGGGTTAATCCATGTCGAAAAGATTATGACATGAACACAATTAGTGCAAACCCAAACCCTCTTATTTCGTGACGTGTTAGCGTGTCGTGTCAAAAAAATAATAATATTAGGGTCACCATGGGCCCCACCTGAGCCCATGTGACCCCGTCCTTGATTTGTCTAGTGCTGGTGTAGTTATTATTTGAAGAAAAAAGATGGAAACCTCTTTGCTAATTTTACTTTTGGACAAACTGGATCTGCAGGAAACTTATAGGAGCTAGGTACTATTACAAAGGATATGTTGCCGAGTTAGGTAAACTCAATTCTTCTGAACACCCTTCAGAAACTGTGAAAGAATACTCTGCACGTGACTACAACGGCCATGGATCTCACACGCTATCAACGGCTGGGGGGAACTTTGTTCCTTGCACAAGTGTGTTTGGCTTGGGGAATGGAACTGCCAAAGGTGGCTCACCTAGAGCTCGGGTGGCATCTTACAAGGTATGCTGGCCACCAGTTAAAGGCGAGGGTTGCTATGATGCTGATATCCTGAAAGCCATGGATCATGCCATACACGATGGCATTGATGTGCTTTCACTGTCAATTAGTATTAAGCCTGGTGAGTACTTCAAAGATGGTGCTTCAATCGGGGCGTTCCATGCTGTGAAGCATGGTATAATAGTGGTATGCTCAGCTGGGAATGAAGGACCGAATGATGGCAGTGTTAGAAATGTTGCACCTTGGATAATAACTGTTGGAGCAAGCACCATGGATCGTGAATTGATTGGTTATGTTGAGCTTCATAACGGACTACGACTCAAGGTTCAATTAGTCTATCTTTGTGTAATTTTTCCTTCACTTCTATTTCTCCTATTTGTTTGACATTCTATTTGTTCTGTTATATTTTATATTAGGGAAAAAGTATAGCCAAAACATTGCCTGAAGATAGATTCTACCCACTTATTTCTGGTGCACAAGCTAAAGTTGACAATGCATCTGCTATAGACAGGTAAGAACAATCTTCTCCAAATTCTCTCTCTTGAGTTCCACAAAAAGCAGTAATTTCTAGCTTTGTATAGTGATACTATGTGCCTTTTATGAACTTGAGTACTACTGATAAGTGATGTTATGCTTTCTTTAAATGTTGCTGATGTTTTGGTTTGGTTGCATGCAATGTCTTGTCTCTAATTTGCTTGTTTTATATAGTTTACTCTGCAAGGGAGGAACTCTCGACCCAGAGAAGGTAAGGGGTAAGATCTTGGTCTGTCTTCGAGGGGATAATGAAAAAATTGACAAAGGACAACAGGCTACTTTGGCTGGTGCCGTGGGGATGATTCTTTGCAACGATAAGGATAAGGGTAGTGAAACTGAATCCAGCATTAATGTTCTGACTACATCTCATGTCAGTTACACAGATGGTCTGGCTGTTTTTGCCTACATCAACTCTACTAAGTATCTCTCTCTTAGTCATCTTCCATTTTTTCTATGCATTTATTATCAGTTTTCTTATACTCGTTACCAAAATTTCAACAGTGATCCACTAGCAATGATTAAGCCAATGGCAGAACTGGGCACAAAGCCTGCTCCATTCATGGCTCCCTTCTCCTCTAGGGGTCCAAACATTGTAACACCAGAAATCCTCAAGGTTTGGCAAAGGAAATCATTACCATTTTATTTGTATGTCTTTTTCTGTTTTATCATTTTGTAATTAACTATTTTCCATTTTTTATCCAATTTATTTTTTCAGCCTGATATTACTGCACCAGGAGTAAATGTCATAGCTGCCTACACTGGAGCTAAGAGCCCTTCAGGAAAAGATTTTGATCAGCGCAGGATACCCTTTTTCCCTATGTCTGGAACATCCATGTCTTGTCCTCACGTAGCTGGAATTGTCAGTCTTCTCAAGGCAATTCACCCCGATTGGAGTCCTGCTGCGATTAGATCTGCAATCATGACTACGGGTAATACTTCAATAACCAATTGTTCTACTAATATTAGTTCGTACTTGGAGCACCTGTGTTAAAACTTGTTTTGTTTTATCATTCTGGGTTCAGCAAGAACAAGAGACAACACTGGCCATCCAATGCTAGATGGATCGAGGAACGGATCCTTTGCTAAGTCAACACCGTTCAGTTATGGTGCTGGGCACATACGTCCAACCCTTGCTGTAGATCCTGGCTTGGTCTATGACTTAAAAGTTCAGGATTACAAAGACTTCCTTTGTGCAATTGGCTATAACAAAACTATTATTGAACTCTTTTCGAAGAGTCACGAATGTCCCAAGTCCACGAATCGTCTCAATATCTTGAACCTCAACTACCCTTCAATAACTGTCCCCAAACTCTCCAGCCCAGTCACCGTGGGACGAACAGTGAAGAATGTTGGTTCACCGAGCACCTACAAAGCTCGTGTTCGTCCACCACCAGGAATTTCAGTTACTGTTCAGCCCAATGTTCTGAAATTTAAGAGGACTGGTGAAAAGAAGACCTTTTCCTTGATTCTGAAAGCTAAGAGGACTGGTGTGTCGAAAGGATATGCATTTGGAGAGTTATTATGGTCAGATGGTGTACATAATGTGAGGAGTCCAATCACAGTTGCTACTGCTGCCACACCTCAACCGCATAGAAGCACTTGAATCGGATTTAAACGATACAATTAAACACTTACTTGAGAGGTTTCCAATTACAGTAATTGTCATGTTCTGTACAGGGATAATATTGTTGGAGTGGGACACAGGGAAGGGAGGGAGGAAGATATTTGTGGGTTTCTTTATACTTAATCAAAGATGTGTATTTTGTATATTCAACTTAATTAAAATTACTAGTAATTCTCACTTCAAGAGTTGTAAATTTTGCCATCTGCAAGTAAGTGGCCACGAGCATCATATAATTGCGTTTCAGTGAATTGACGTGGCTTCCATCGGCCAATCTTCTTCTTCTTCTTCTTCTTCTTTTTTTTTTTTTTTTTTTTTTTTTGTGGGAAATTATATTGGCCTAATCTTGTAATTTTTATAGATGATTGACCTATTCAATTTCATGACCAACGGTTCCGAATAATCCAAAAGTCAAGAAGTCTTCAAGCCATTTTCACAGTTGATAATTGCTAATATTGAGTTCTCTATGAGACTATGACCTTTGTCTCTTTAGGTGAAGATTGTGGTTAGTGTGCTAGAAGAAGTAATTAATAAAAAAAGTTATATGATTTCAAGTACTGCGCGAATTTTTTAAACTGTTTGGCATGTATTTGTAATTTTTGGTTGGGGTGTAACGGACTAATTATCGCCAACGTGAACTTTTTTAACCGTACATATAATGATCAATACACGACTTTTTATAATTTTTTAATAAATTTTTAAAGATCATTGACAACAAAGAATTCTAAGTCATCGTCATTTAAAAAAAAAAAAAAAATACTGAATTAAGAAATTAATGAATAATTACATCATAGAATACAATTTAATTAATAAATTTTTGAGAAAAGTATATAAATCCCCACCAAAATGAATGACATTGTTGATCAGTTGGGAGGATTGCCCATTTTGAGCTCTCCGTTTGCATCGAGGATGTAGAGGATTGAATATTTGATCCATCATCATTAGAGCATGTGTCCCCTGGATCATAGGCAATACGAGCGACCTGATGGATAGGGATAAGAGATTAGACCCATGATCCATAGACTTGATGAGGCTTATGGGGTATCCGTATACATACCCATAACCATTTCCACTAAGGCATTTGAGTTTGAGGATCGTATCCATATCACCGAGGCTGTGGAGGCGGTTGTGGGTAGCTTTCATCGGTACAGTGAGTACCATTTTACATGTACGTAACGTAACCATATAATGGTTGGACTATAAAACGTTGTTTGGATTGATGGAAAAGAAAAGAAAAGAAAAGAAAAGGAGGAATGCTCTGGCAATTAGGTGAGTTTAAATGAGATTCCTATTCTTGGTTGTCATATGTTGCATGGATGATGGTGAATGATGACCTATAACGAATATATGCCGCAAACAAAATCAGAAAATCTTGATTAGTACGAAAAAATAATGATAAATCAGAGCGAGTTGGCTATTTTGATTCTACCCAAAATAGTTAATACAAAAATAACAAAACAATCAACTCGCTGAAAGAAAATGCCCTTGGAATAGTAGTAGTATATTGTACATATATATAAATACACAACTTCTTCCTCTCTTTCTCTTTTTCTTAATGAAAAGACGGGGGAAAGAGAGGCATTCGCAACTCTTTCTCCACGCAAACGCCAACCGGTGCTTATTAATTATCACTGTCACACGATTTTGCAATGACAGCATGCAAAATGTTGTTTTCAATTTTAATTAAACTCTTCATTCTTTTCTCTCTCTCCCAAACACCAGCTTTAGCCATTAAAAAGGTACCGCAATTTCTTAATGTTCCTTCCAAACAAGGAAACTGATTGGGGATTGTATTGACAAATTTTAGAGTTCATTTTTGACCTTTCTATGGAGTAATGTTTTTTTTTTTTTTTTCCTTTTCTCTTGTTCTGAAATAGTCTTATATCGTGTACATGGGAGCACATTCACATGGCCCAAAAACTACAAAGAATGATCTTCGTAAGGCATCAGATTCTCATTACGAGTTTCTTGGATCATTCTTGGGAAGGTATGTATTTTAATGTAATTGTGCTTTGAACAACAACAATTTTTCTACTTCTCATCCTTCTGCAATGTGATTGCTAAGCTCTTCTTTTGCCGAATGACTCAGTAAAGAGAAGGCCAAAGACGCCATATTTTACTCGTATAAGAGACAAATCGATGGTTTTGCTGCAATGCTTGACGAGAAGCAAGCAGCCGAAATTGCAAGTACAACATCTTGCACATAATTCTCAATTTGTTTTTCCTATGTATCTGTTGGATATTTTTGGTATCTACTAATATGAAATGTGATTTACAACAATGCAGAGCACCCAAAGGTTGTGTCTGTTTTCTTAAATGAACGGAGAAAATTGCAAACAACCCATTCATGGAATTTTCTTTCGCTGGAAAATAGTAATGATGCTGTGGATTCAAGTTCCTTGTGGAAGAAGGCTAGATATGGGGAAGATCTCATTATTGGAACTATTGACAGCGGTAATCCTACTTCTAATTCTTTTTTCTCTTTCAAACTCTCTTAATTGGGTTAGGTGGAAAAAAAAATTGCTCTAGTATGGATATAGTGCAAAATAGTTCTCTATACTATCAATGTGTAATTATCCCCATGTTGGCATAAAAGACATTAATACCCTCTCTAATATAAATTTTTGGATTAAGTGCAAAAAAACCCATATATATGGTTTGTGCAGAAATAGTCCCTACTTTTTAAAAATATGCATTTCAGTCCATAAAATTTAAAAAAGATGCAAATAAGCCTATCTGACCATTTTTTTGTCAGAATTGACATAAAATAATTAAAAAAAAAATTACATGACATTTTATCCTCATTTGAAAAAACATATACTATATATATATATATAAATATTTATATACAATACCATAATTTTTTCTTAAAAGAATTCATATTAGGCCAGACCGATGAGTGTCGGTAAGCCATAGAGTTGAAGAAAGTAGGACCCACAACACCCTTTTGGATCCCCTGAAAACGTAAAGTGAGCAAATGCATGCAATTTTGAAATTACAGTGATTGTAATTTTCAAAAATAAAGAACAGTGATCATCCTTAAAATTTATCATAATTACCGTATAAATCAAATGCATTATTTGTTGAAAAATTATCCGTTAGTTTAACTTTACAGTGGGTAAAAAAATGCAAAAAATAAATAAATAAATAAATAAATAAAGAAAAATAAAATAAAATAAAATACTTTACTATAATAATCAAGAAGAATAAAGT
>JAOTQH010259377.1:0-11350 GCA_025631255.1 Cornus kousa | reverse complement strand
TGTTCAAACTATGCAATTCATTGCAGTTGCTAGCTGATATCATGCCTCTTTATCTTCTTCCTCTTTTTTCTGTTTTGTTTTTGTTCTTTTTGCAATATGGGATAAAACTTGTCCACTTGCAGTGGAAAAAGATTAGAAGAAGAAGCAGAGAAGAAAGACAAAAAACAAAAATAGTCACATTGAGAAGACTGGTTTTTTTTTTGTTTGATTCCAAGAGCAAGCTTTGTTTATTGTGGGGTTTGATTTAGATTAATTTGTCTAATTTTGAGTTATTTGGGCAAAATAACAATTCAAATTATAGTCCTTTGACTTTAAGAGTCAAGAGCCTGTTGATCCTTCTAAATAAGTTCTTAATAATGAATGAGAAAATTTTCCAATAAAATTCTTTCAATTACAACACGAAGTTTCATTTATGTGATGTTGTGGTTCGAGTTTTGTTTCGGCTTGGGTTCGTGCTGCAACCTGATTTGGGAAAAAAAATTTGACCCAATTTTCTCTTGCAGGTCTTAACCCTGTTTAGGACTATTGTAGCATAGTATATAAGCGTAGAGTGGGACACATCAAGACGCTGAAAACCGCAGAAAAAAGTGCGAGAGAGAGCAAAGATTCGTTTTCTTTATATGTGACGTGTTTACTTTTCTATGTTTAATTCTTGATATGTTCTTGTTTCTTGGTCTTAGTAACAAATAATGAAATGCTATTTCATCCAATAATCAAATGCAGCCAATGCTACCCACTGAAATTCTCTCTCCAATTTGTGGAAATTTGCACATACAATTAAATGTGTGGGGTTCAAGCACTAAAGACGATGATATAATTACTGATAGAGACTTGGCATTACTCTTACTCATGCCTAGAAGGCTACTTTGGGATATTGAAAGAGGTCGCCTGATGGTTAAGACTTAATTGAATACAACAGATTTTGTGTTTTAATGTGGTAGGGTTACTGTAGTTATAACAGATTTTGTTTTTCAATGTGACTGGCTCAAATATTTGGATAGTGGACTTTCATGTCCAATTGTCCATTATACACAAAACCAGAGGGCATCTAACTCAATAGTATAACCTCCCATCTTTAAAGAAGAGGGAAAGGGTTTGAGTTCGTGTGTGGGCAAAAAGTGGACATGCAAGGGCGGAGCTATTGAAGGGCTAACCTGGGTTATATAGCCCAGGTGTTAAAAAAATAAAAAATAAAAATAGTACTACTATACATCAGTTTACAGCCCGGTCCATATACAATATTACTCTTCCTCTTAACCCGGTTCATATGCAATCATATTCTTCCTCTTAGCCCAATTTACTTTGCAATCCTGACTCTGCCCCTAGGTGTGGGTGTGTGAGTTACATTTCTTGCGAATAAACTATGCTGATTTTTGGTTGTAACGGTGTTGGAAACCTAGACAAGTTATGGACTACAAGCTATCAAATATGACTTTTTAAAGTGACTTTTGAAAACTAGTTTGTTGAAACAAGGTTCTGTTTGTTTCCTTAGAAAACAAAATCACGAGTCCCAGTGCTGTTGGACTTGGCAAGTTTGTATACGAGAGTAATAGTGGTAGCTTATAAGTATTTTAGTGATGCATGACACTATGAAATGAACTGCGATCTTATAACATTTAAGTCTAAATTACGGTTGAGGTTGGGTTTGGGTTGGGCCGGGCTGGGCTGGGCAGGCCCAAGTTGCACCCCTAATTTGAACTCATAATCGAAGTGTTGAGTACTAAGTGGCCATGGTGATTGTAAACCAGGGTCTAATACCCAAAACCTAGAGGATATAGAAGGAAAATCCAGAAGTAATTTTGGATACCCTGAGAGAAAGCTTAGTCTAAGCCACGATTCTCTGATTATAATCCAAGATAGATTGGTAAAAACTTCATTTCCATGTTTGCAATACATTTTTTTTATTCACCGGCAGGAATTGAACCTATCCTTAACGAGCAAAGGCAAAGTCTGGATTTAATAATCTTATGGATTTAATAATCTTAAAAGTGTTCTAATTACAAGGGCGGATCCAGGGTTGGGTTCTGGCCACCCAAAAAAAAAATATATTTTTAAATAGTACTAGCTCACTTCAGAATAGATTAACCCAACCCATTATGTATTTCGGATCCGCTCTTGATTCTAAAATATGAAAACCCCATCCATAAAAACCTACCTATAGTCTCACTCTGTCTAGGTAGCCTATTTGTTGCGGGTGGTGTACTGTAACAAAGCAAAACACCGCAAACTGTTTAGGTTTGGACCTCGTGATGTTACATGCATGGTCACCGAGAGTTGGCCAAAATGAAAGCGAATAACCTTAAAGCAGTTTATCCCAGTGGGATGAGCAATTGTTCATGAAAATTTAAGGTGTTCCTTGGCTTGTAATTTTGATTTCATTTCATTTACAAATTTACGAGAGTGGCTCATGAGTCATGGCATTCGCAAGTTTTGAATATATCTGTGATCACATAGCATGACGTTCACATAAATAATTGTTCCACAGGAGTCCATAAATTTGATTCACGTCATACCTGGATTAAAGTTTCCGGGGAGACAGACTTGTCGCGGAAGATATGAGAGGTGTGAGCTTTCCCTCTTTGTCTGTTGAACCATCAAAATTTGATCACAACAATGATCCCCACCAATGCCATCAATTTCACTACACTGGTTGAGGAATCACATGGAACTTCCAACAAATTGATGTTCTATGACAAGGAAAGATTTAGAACTAGTATATCAATGGAATGAAAGTCACCTTTATATACATGCAAATTCCATACATAAATTACACCGAATGTAAAACGAAAAAGAACAGAATAAATCCTTCATCTGAATAAAAAGTCATTTTAAATATCAACACTTCGGGCTCCTCCCGCAGTGTCAAAGTATATAGGTTCTCCAATGCCGCTGCTGACGCCTTCCATGAGAGCGAATCTCATGTCTTCAGATGGTTTCCAATGCCGCTTTCTCTGGTTTATGAACCAGTTATTGATCTGCTTCTGGTCTAATCCAGTGACCCCTGATAACTTTGCCTTGTCTTCTTCCTGCATCATCATCATTCATATATAAATCCTTTCTTTTGAGTAATTTAAACCAGACCACCACGGTGGAAATGTTAAGAAATAGAAGGTAAAGCTCTGAAGCTACTGCAAAGTTAAGGATCAAATAGTAGTCGAGGATCTAACTCTGACATCAAGCAACTCTAATTGAACCGCCTTTTAAATTTCCAAGCTACATTTGAAATGTGCGGGATAATAAAATGAAATAAATAAACTTCCATCGTAGGTTTTGAGTTACGCAAAAAGGATTTCTTTTAGCATGCATTTGAAATGTCAAGCCAAAGTAAGGTGCAGATGTACAAATCCATGAATGACCCGGACTTGTGTGCATTAATTTATGGACAATGTTATGAAATTAGGTCCAAGCTCTCACTCCAATTAGTTCCGACAGATTTGAGATTAAAGATACATAAAATAAAGGGGAAAAAATACTATTTATGAAGAAGGAAGTTAAAGATATATCCAGAGTAAAAATGATGAAAGAAGTTTCACTTAAAATATGAAGAAGGTTACAAAAAAGGGCTGGCTGCATCTAACTCACAAACCGTAACTTTCAATCGATACAACAATTGAGTCTCAGAATTAATTTGGTTCTTCACAAAAGGTTGAAGCCAAAGCCTAGTGGTATTTCTTCTTCTTCCAAAGTAGAAGGGAAAGAGTTCAAGTCCTCATAATGGCAAAAAAATGGGGGTGTGAGTTTCTTGTCAAGGTAAAAATAGATAAATAAAATAATTAAAATAAAATTTTAATCTGGTCCTTCATAATTATGTCCAAATATCAGACAATCTAAAAGACCTGAAATGGGTAATCCAAACAAAGTTTGGGCCCATTGACCCTCTAATCTCCAGAAAAAATGACTCATTTGATTCCGAATTCAAGACACCTTCACATCATATTCGCCACATGTTATCCACATAATGTAACACCACAGAAGTACAAGCATTATCCTTATCAATTTGGAAGATCGATGCTGATTAAAAATGTTCACATAAATCTGTCTTGGAACTGGTATCAGTTCTTAATAGTTGGAATAACTACTACCAGTACACCTGAACTAGTTGCAGAGGAACTATAATTAATTTGAATTTCTATGGAAGATCGAGGTCTTGGTAGTGAATGTTAATGCACTTCGTGACAATCCAAGACTTGGTAGTCCTGAACTATTTTAAATGTTTCTAAGTTCCACTTTATGTCTTTGCTTACCAGAATGATATTCTTTTGGCCTTTTTGATCTCCCATCAGTAATTATATGGCAAATCTTTAGAGGAATTCAATGATAATAAAGTGAGCTTGCATTTGAACTTACCGTCGGATATGGCCACCTATAGTGAGTGTTCCACCAGTCCATTAATACAGTCCTCGCGTCTTTGGGTAGCTTACCTTTCTTTCTTTTCTTCAAGAATTCCTTTTTCAAACTGCTAAGATAACCACTATACTTGCGCAGTAGCATGTCTTTCAGCTCCCGGTCACCAGGACGGGCACCGGATGATTCTTGACTTTCGGCTGCTTCCACCTCTCCACAGCTTAGATCCTCCTCTGAAGTACCAGCTGCATCATCTGAAAACATTTTATATGGATCAGAAAAGGTCCAAATACATGCATATTCACCATTCTAAGGACATATAAGCACTCGCAGTCTCAATTAAGCAACCATTTTTATTCCACAATTCCAGAGTGTGACATTCACTTCAACATCTTTTCTAAAAAAAATAATAATAATGAGACTACTTGCTCCAAATATGCCCCATTCAATTTCAAGGCCAGAATCAGTTGAAATGATCATATAGACTAGGAGACTCCTGGTCAAGAGTATGGTCCATTTAAAACCTTAGAAAAGGAGTGGCCCTTCTCCTTTTAGAAAAAAATGGATAATAACATGAAGCAGGCGAGCAGCACCAACCACCATGATCATCATCCCATCATCATCTAAAGCCTAATGCCAAAGAGAATGCATTGATGCTCCATAATAATTTAACAAATAGGATTTAGTGTGACAGTTTTCATCGAGTCAATCAATTTACCAATCGCTACAAATTTGCTTCTCTCTCTTCCTTGCTTGTGAAGTATGGCTTCTCCTTGCAACAAACTGAAGTCTAACATCAACAAATCCGAAAGGATAAAACAGCCCAGGAGATTTAAATGATAAAATACTGTGTGTTCAGAAAATCAACAGCCATGTTGTAATCATGTAACCTAATTTAAAAATTATATGCAGAATGCAAGTATCACGTTGCAAAGGACATCCTCGTGGCTTGTTTGCATTGTTAGTAAGAGAGAGAGCAATTGTATTGATGTGCGAGATGTGTAATACAAGAGTACATGGGGGTTTATATAGGAGAGGTCAAGTGTGGAGAGCAAGTCATTACCATATAAGGTAATGTTATATATGGTAATGATATACTCCCTCTGTCCCAAAAAGAATGTCTATTTTTCCTTTTTGGATTGTCCAAAAATAATTGTCCACATGTCCCTTAAAAATTTCTACTCCCCAAAAAGGGCATTCTTTTTGGGACGGAGGGAGTTTTATAGAATATATTCTAACAATACATGGTAACAATATATATATTGTAGAATATATTCTAACAACCCCCTCAAAGTCAAGGTGGGTTATATGAAGCCATCTTGAGTTTGAAGACAATCCTTTAAGCCTGATGTAGCTGACGTGACACCGATGCTAACGTGGTTGATGACATGACAACTGAAGTGGCAGGTGACTTGGCACTACTGCTAGCACCTCTGTTGCGTGACAACTGACGTAGTAGGTGACGTGCCACAACTACTGGCACCGTTGTAGAATGTGTCTAACGTTGCACCAATGCTTACATGTCAGGTGACGTAGGGTAGATCTATCAAGATCTTAGAGGTAGATGCGGAGCGTGAATAGGTTAACGTCGTCATCCCTGATGGTAACTACTATAAACTATGGGTGATGAATTTGTGAAGATTCACAACGTTGAAAGCACGTGTGAGCGCATGATGACCACTGATGGCGCGCGGTGACGGAGCTGATCCGACACGTTAAGGGATTACCGCTGGAGCCCGTGAAAGCGCATGGAAGAGTGGAATTACCACTTGAGGCGCATGGTGGCGCGGTGACGAAGCTAATCCGACACGTTGAGCATTTCTAAACAAGGCATCTCGTTAAACAACGAGGCTTCCCTATACGGGGCTTCTCTAAATGAGCATCTCATTGGGTTTCCGGAAGGCTTCCCTAGACAGAGCATATGGATATCTTGGAGTGCGGAAGCGTGAGTTTGCTGGTTGACCACCGCCGAGGATGGGGCTAATGGTGCCATCCCCGGCAGTGACTACGATATACTGATAAACTATTTACTAATGATCGAAAAGCTCTGATACCATGTTCGAAATAAATAGTATAGAACTCTATATTGTATTGATGTATGAAATGTGTAATACAAGAGTACATGGGGGTTTACAGTCAGGTGTGGGGAGCAAGTCATTACCATATAAAGTAATGCTATATATGGTAATGAGGGTAGGTTAAGACAGTTATCATATAAGGTAATGCTATATATGGTAATGATATAGTATAGAATATATTATAACAATACATGGTAACAATATATTATAGAATATATTCTAACATGCATCAAGTGGAAAAAGTTGCCAACAAAAGCAATATCCCCAATTGCCTTGCATATAATTGCACATTGTGAAGCATTTTTTCTACTTCCAGTTTCAACTGCATCTAGCTCATATACTCAAATATTCTTTTGAGGCTGCATGTTGATACTCCACGAAGTTCCCTAAAAAAAATTCAAGTCAATTTAAACCGGATTATCCATTATTTAAAGCTCAGTTATACAGTTCTCCTATAATATCAAATGATTCATCAATGTGAATTACCCTTTACATTATTCCATTCCTCAAATTAGGACAACAAATAGTAATCATGACATTGAAATCCAAAAAACCAAGCCCATGAACAGTGGAAGTTAAACTATTTCATTACTAACTCCTTTTTGGTTAAGAATTGTCTCTTATTATCTAGTTGATTTATTTAAATAAAGTTTTATGCTAGAGATTACCTGATGAACTTATTCACCTCACTTCTTCTTATAGGTTATTGAGTCACAATAATTGTGTGCATTTCCATTTTACCATGCCAATATCAATGGGTTTGATTGTTCAGGAGGGGTTGACCAGGGAAGGTCATTCACATGAAAAAGAGACATTTAGACATAAAAGTTAAATAATAATCAATAAAATTACAGATGACTATATTTTGACGAAGTTGCACAATAATATGCAGTACTTTATGTTAGGGAAGGGGGAAATGATATTTTGTTATCCAACTTTAAATGCAAAATTCAGAATAATGTCATCTATTACAAAATTATAAACCCAAACTTTTGAAATGTCACTGTGATCTTCATTGTTATCTTCTAAGAAATACTAAAAATTATTTGTCTAAAACTTGAGAATTTCTGAATTATTTTAAATTTTCTTAATCCTGGATCTTTTTGAAATGTAACAATTTAAAAATCTGACAATGGAAAATATATGTCAACCACATTACTCAACCACAGAAGAACAAAAGCAAGTGGACTGCCTAAAATGATCCTTGCAATGCTGCTGCACCATCATTGAAATTTAAACAGTTAAAAAATCTAAAACGCACCATAACTAATTACTTAAATGTACAATAATTTCTCTTATCATGGTAAAAGAAGAAGCTTTGTCATCAAAATAATGGGAACAAAAACAAACTCTAATTGAATACCAAATTTACTTGAAATACGTTGTTATAGATTTACAGCCTTCCACCAAAAAGACTCCTTATAAAGAATTGCTAAAAAGAAAGATGTGTTAAAAAGTTGCATCCCTCAAAACTCTAGTTGTAGAAAGAATGGCAAGTCATATCAATATCTATAATTAATATTCGATAAGGTTCATGAATAAAATTATGCATATGACGCTCTTTCGGTAACCCCTTATAATGAAAGTCACTACCGTGTCTTGCTCCTGATCTCATGAAGATGACATGCTAATAGAATCTTGCAAGTAACTAGCAAAGCTGCCATTTTTCTTTTAAATATAAAACTCTGAAATTGGATTGCAAATATAATATATACAAGAAAGTACACAAGTAGCTAGTGAAATTGCCAACAAAACCAAAGCAGCTATGAACTTTAAGACTTGCATTTCAACTCGTTAAGTACTGTTGGTGTCTATGACTTGATAAGATCTGTGAGGAGTCTTCAAATTCATTTTTTTGGGAACTTTTCATTCTGAACTAAATAATCTCACACTATTTGACCACAACCTTATCACCATACCAAGACATCTACTACAAAAACTGACATTTGCTTTACAGTTCACAGCCAATGATCATTTTAGGTGTGATCTTTTTCTAACTATAAAAGAGAGAGTGAAAGAAACTTGACAATGATAATGCTCTCAGCATTCTGGAACTTCTATTTCCTACGAGTAATACCTGACATGTTAGTGATAAGTCTAAAGAATGTCTCAGCCAAAGAAAAAGATGAGAAATCTAGAGAACCTTTACATAAAATAGGATGGCTTGTTGCTATTTTAATTAGATTTCTATTTAGAAGTTAGTTCTTGTCTAAGCAAGTTCTTGTTAGGGATTACTTGGGTAATAAGGAATTGTATTCCTTGTCCAACAAAAAAATTGGATGTAAACTACTTGAATAAACAGTTATGTTATTAAGTTAAGACTAAGAATGAGAATGTGAGAGAGAACCCTCATGAGGGTTGGTAGAGATGAAAGTTGTATTATGAATCATGACATTAGGTGAGTAGAGAAGCTGAAGTTAGGCTTGGTACAAGCATCTTGAGAAGGACTCAGGTATTGGTTGCAAAACTAGTTGTGTACGTAGGCAATAACGTTGTAATTGTGTATTCTTTGCCTTTATAATCTATTTACATGAAATTATAGATTATCTCTTCTTGTTCATGGATGTAGTTGGTTTAATCATGTTTTATGTGTGTTATCATTTGTGATCGAGTCTTGATGTCAAGATGCATTCGCATGCACATAACCACACTAGAGCTTCATAAAGAAACACAATCATGCATCAGTTGATTAAAATTTATGGGCCAAAAAATAAACTGATTAAACCACAAAAATCTTGTTTGCATAACCTAATTTCATCAAAATATAAACAATAAAAATGCAGGGCAAAAACAACGAATGTATTAAATATATAAATAGCAATAGACATTGAAAGAAGCTTCTGTCTGTCTGGTTTCTATGCAATGTTCCCAATTGGAAGTGTGCCAACAGCTTATCATGACACTAAATACAAATTTCATAACATGAGCAAAGTGACACGGTAGCATACTCAGAGACACACTATGCTTAAGCTTATTCAGAATCACCTACTCCAGCAAACTATATACATTATACAATGGCTTTAGTCGCTTGACCACCCTAGCAGTCTAGCGTTCAGAGAATGTCTTCTGAAAAATACTAAAATTATTTTGCTGAAACTTGAGCGCTCTAAAATGATTTTAGATTTCTAAACCTGTGCTTTTAAGATTCCATCAATGATGCCAAATTCACCTGACAAGCCACATGATGAGGAACAAGAGCAAAGGACCGTGTTAGAGGATTTTTTTTGCACTATCATTGAAACTCAAACAATTGAAATATCTCAACCCACAACAAACTAATTAATTGCAATATATAACCATGACTTCTCTACAAAGATAAAGAAGCAATGAAGCATACATGCATAGTGGAACACAAAAACAAAAAAACCTGGCTTAGTCATTTCAAATTTATCAAAATTATGGAAAGTCAATTTGTGCCTTTGCACCAAGGAAGCCATAAAAGGTAGCTAAAAAAAAAAGAAGATTTATAAAATTTGCATCCCTTCTCCCTCAAGTTGGAGAGAGTGAAGATCAATATCAATGTAAAGTATTGAAATTTAATTGGGTTCATTCACGGAAACTACGCAGACAAGGGTGTACTTCTTTACTCGTATCTCATACATTTGGTGCCATAGTAACACCATCAAAATTAAAAACTTGAGAGTAACTTGCAAAAGTTAATAATTATTCCAAACATTGATTTTGATGGTGGATGGCAATACACCTAAGTCCCAACTACTTCCAATTTTCCGATTAGTACTAAAAAACCAAAAGAGGTAATGAATTTCAATAATTTTAATTATAGCTTCCAATTTCTTTATGCTATGAGTGTCAACCCAAGGCTCTCTCTCTCATGTTTGAATTCAAATTTACATCATCAAAGTGTGTTAGTGTTGGAAAACTTGTGAGACACCCAGACTTGACTTCTTGGATACTCTAGGACATGTATCTTACACATTTTGCAAGTTTCTATAATACGAATTAAAATCGTTAACTTCAGACACATAGACTCAAAATATTCTTGGACATGTAGTAAGATTTTAACATGTAACCAATGAATCTTGAAAGTTGGATGATACATTCTTTTTTCCAGCATAAAGAAGTATAAAAGTACAATTGCAAAATCAAATAAAGGTTCGTGAAATATTTATTTTTTTAAAACCAAAAAGAAATAGACATGTATTAGCGAAGGAGCAAAAGGATGCCGCATGGAATAAGAAAGGAATCACCAAATAATGTGTTCACATGTATATATAACTGCATACATACATGCAAACATTTCTTTTTATAAGCATAAAGACATGCAAACACTAGTCCTTGACTCCTTGTTATATTATATGAATTTTTTAATACAGTCGTATAATATTTAACCATTAATATATGCATATCATAATATTTATAGTGTATCTTTGTCCATGTCATGCTTCTTAGGTCTTATCACAATGTTAGCTTTGCTAGGAACATTATTGAAAAAGATAATAATCAAAACAATAAAAAGCTCCCGGCATTCAAAAAAAACTTCAATTTCCGAGGATTAATCAGTGGCACACAACTAAAGACCAGCTCAGGCAAGGAAAAGGGCAAAGTCTTGTAGAGAACTATCAGATAGAATAAAAAATCTGACCAGACACTACACTACACTACTGGTGCCGAGTTCAAGAAATCAGAGAACAGTCATGTCTCAGATCTCAAATCTCTACAATTTATGTACCAAAAAGCTTAATGCTTCATCAAAATAAATATTATTAATAAAAACTAGGGCAAAAAGATATAAGTAAATTAATGATATTTCATAAAGGCGAAAGACATTGAAAGACATATCAATGCTGCGTACAGCAGCGTGTGCATTTTAAACATCTCCACTGTTGGCAACGATACACATTATGTTTCTAACGTGCGCACGCAGCACAGTGGTTCGGGTAGAGAGAGAGTACTCTAGGGTCTAGACC
>JAOTQH010259356.1:0-11350 GCA_025631255.1 Cornus kousa | reverse complement strand
TATTTTAAAAAAAATCAAAATTTTTAACACGACTCGGTCCTCAAAGAAAGTTGTCAATCCACAGAAAAGAATCTCAGAAATTATTTTCGAGTACTCGAGATGACACTAAGCGACGAAGAACTGAACTCAGAAGGGAAAGACAACGGAAAAAAATTTCTTGTGAAAATCCGGGTCGTTACAATTATGGATCGAGTTGGAACTGTAGCATATCGGTTAGCACTTCCAGATCATTTGGATCAAGTGCACAATGTTTTCAATATTTCGATGTTGCAGAAATTTCTACGAGATGAGGATCTGTATTAGCATATTAAAGTTGGGGACATTGAGTTGCAATCGGATGCAACATATTTGGAGCCACCATATCGTGTTGTCGACCGTAGGGATCAAATTATTTATGATAAGGTTATCCCTTTAGTGCATGTTCAGTGGAGTCACCACAATGAGGCTGAGTCTACTTGGGAATAGGAGGATGTCATTCCCTCGCAGTTTCCTGAGATATTTGAAGAGGTAAGAGCGAATTCTGAGGACAGAATTCCTTTTATTAGGGTGGAAGAATGTAATACCCCTAATTTTAAAAGGATAGTCTTGGCATTTTAAGTATTGTTTATTGCATTTTATTTGATTATTTGGCATTTTTATTTGCTAATTTGCTTATTTGCTTAATTGTTTTAATTTTGGTAATTGAATTCATTGCATTATTTATTTTATGTAATTGAATTATTTGTGTACTTGTGTTTATTTAATTGAATTATTTGTTTAACTGTTTAGTTAAGTATTTGTTTTAATTATTTTATTTCATTAATGTATGCTTATGTGGACGTGTAATTATTTTGTTCAATGGTTTAATTAGGGTTTTATATTTTTAGGTAGTCACGTTTTTAATAAGGCCGACTTAGATATAGAATTAATTATTTTCTTTTTTCATTTCTAAATTAAATTAGAATTAGGGTTGGTGTTCTTCTTAAGCCTATAAAAAGAATAGTAAATCTGCCAAGGGTTTTTAGAACCCTATTCACGTACCGGAGGTAGAGAGAAATAGAGAGGGACTTGAGAGGAAAATTGAGTGAATTGGTAGGGGTTTTGGCCATAGTTAAAGGTCGGACCAAGAAGAAAGGAAGGTGGTTGTTCATGGGTTGAACCAAGGGGCAACAGAGGAGGAGAACAGTAAGGGATCGCCGAAAATTTAGGAAGACGACGCCGAGATTTTAATTCAAAATCTCACAGGCAAGTTCTATTCCTAAATGTCTCCCTTTGACTCATGTTCTTTACATTCCTAATCAATTCTAGGAGTAATTGAAAATTTAAATTGAACTTTCATGCCTGTTGTATTTGGTTAAGACAGTTTGTACGTTAACTATATGTTATTTTTTTTTTTTAATTTTGATTTTTCTTGAATGCTAATTTTAATTAACAATATGGTGTTTGAAGGCAGCTCCCTCTTTGAGGGAGCCGGCTCTTTCAATTTTTTTAATTTTTCTAGTTTTCTAGTGAGTTGTTTTGCCACGGTATTTGGTTTTTAAGGGTCCAGGGTTGAATTGGGAACTGTAATGGGGTTTTAAGTGATGCTTAAAGTGATACTAGAACTCTAGAGAACGTCGAGATGCCTAATAGTCACATAGAATTAGGGTCTTAAACAATATGAACTCTTAGTTAAAATGGCATGTTGTTGTTGGAGGCGGATGACTCAAGTTGTTAACTGTATTTTAGCAATCTGTTTTGATATGATATGGTTTTAGCATGTATCTAGAATGTTAATTAAGCATGTTAATTTATATAACCTTACTGTGCTTATTATGGATTGATTGATTTCTACTTATATTTTAATGCAATCAATTATTGAATTTTGCGGTACAGGATCAAATAAGCATGTAATTTATATTTTTATTATGCTTATTTTGTGTTAATTGATACTTAAATTTATTATTTATTATCTGTGATATCAATTGGTGGATGTATGGATAATATGCACCGGTATGGGACGGTGGTATATTAGGTAAGTATTAAATCAAAACGCTAATACTACCTATTCTGTAATAGGGAATGGATTAACTACAGAAGTTAAGTCCTACCTTTTTTATGTCAGATAAATAAATAGTAGAATGGCACACTTGGTTTCGGATGAACTTTAAATATATAATTATGGTACCACGATATGAGTCTGAGTCACAGAGTCAATGGTTAGGGAGCGTATATGCATTGGGATGCATAACTGGCTATGATGGTTTGATGTGCACCCTGCTAGGTCTAAGTAGTCATGCCCACACTAAGGTGCATTTTGCGTGATGCCTACTAGATAGGTTGAGATAGGCTTCTAGTCCAGTGAGAGTCTTGTAGTGTGAATATATATATATATATATATTTACGGACTATATAGTTATGGTTGAATTGTTTAGGATGTACGTGTGTATCGGGTCTTTGTTTGGATTGTAGTAGTATAGAACTCTCACTTTTATTTTTCAGGTATCGGACAGTTCCAGTCTTAGAGTTTGATCGAGCTGAGCAGGGACTATTACTCATTCTTCCGATTATGTAGGGTTTCCTTCTATGGTTTAACTTTAGATGTTTTTCAGTCTTACATTTCAGTTTGGAATTTTATTAGGGGTCCACTAGAGATGGATTCCCGAGTTGTTTAAATTATTAGAGGATACCTGTAGAGGTTTTGGATTATTGATTTTTAACTATTTAATTTTGTAGATTATATTTTAGAATTCTTTTAGGTTTAATTATTTATTCCTTAACTCATTTTGTATTCCATGTTCATTTATATATTAATTGTTTGATATTGCCTCTGGTTTGGGCTTGGGCCTGATCAACCCATGTATCGGAGTCGAGGGGTATCACAGTGGTAGCATCTTTGGTACCTAGCACCCGCCCACAACGTCCTCATGTGTTAGTGTTGGCACTAAAACTTGGCAGCCATCTCAGCGATGATGTGGACCATTAAAGAAAGAATATGTATTTTCAATATGACGTTATAAGAATCAGCCATTTGGAAATATGAGGGGCAGAAAAGGAAATGACCCATGTAATTATATTGGATATATTAATTGGCTGCCAAGCTTACAAGGAAGTTGCTAAATTTTAGCAACTAATGGTTGACTATTTCAAATTGGGCTACTGACGTAAAGGAAGGAAGTCTAGAGTTTGGTTGAAAGGTTACAACTAAATTCCTATTTTATAGGAAGTTTAGTTGTGATATAAAAGGGAAACTCAAACATAACACGCTGAAATTCAAATTTGCTACAAGTGTTGACTTAGTTTGATTTTGAAGGGAGAGAAAATCAAGAAAGGAGAGTTTTTCTAGCAAAAATTTAGGAAAATAAGTTGAGAAAGAATTCTATGAATAGGAAAGTTGTAATCCTATTCTAATTGGTCTAGCACCAATCACAAAACAAGAATTAAAATTCATTCAAATGACTCTACGTCAATTTATCTTCAAATCTTTTGTCCAAATGGCAAATTCCATTTAAGGAATATGAGTTCCAGTAACTTATCATTTGTGATACCCCCGAATTTCCACATACAGGTTGGCCAGGCCCACACCCGAAAACACGGGAATATCAAAACAACTTAGTATTTAAACGAACACAGAATACAAGAAGAAATAAAAAATAAATAAATAACCCACTGAAGGAAATCTATTAAATAAAAGTTTCATTACTAATTCTCCCAAAATCTACAAATCAGGAATCCTGTACCACAAGGACTCCTTAACCAAAATCCATTATCCAGAAGTTCATTATTAAATACTAACATCAAATAAAAATAATAATAGTATCCTACTTTTAAATAAAATAGAAATAATAGATAAATCCTCCAGCTGCGGATCCTCAACCTTGAGACTTGGAACTTCTAATAACCTGAAAAACAAATCACAGGTTAAACCCTACGAGCAAGCTGTCTCTACCAGGCCTCTAAAAACCTATAAGTAGATCATCTCTGATCAAAATCAAACCTAATAAAGTTTTAACTTTAATAAAGCATGATATACATATATATAAATAATTATATATACTACACTAATCACATCCATTAATAGATTTCTTAAATTTTTAAACCTATTAAACAATGATTAAAATAATAATCATACCTAGACCAAAGTACCATTTCTTTTAAAAAGAAACTCCTTTTACCTTAATCTCATCCTAGTTAGTTGTTTAATCATTTAAACAATAACTTATAATACAAAGAAATATTATAATTAATCCCAAAACCCGATAATGATTTTAATTATTCAAATCACATATAAAAATTCTAAGCTTTGACAACTTAACCATATCTCCACCGATATTATTTTATTAATATAAAATAATATACAAAATAGTAAGTACTAGAGTATTCTAATTTTAGAAAATCTAATCATAATCCATTCTATACATACCAAAACCATAGATGATATTTTAATCATCTAACACATAGCAATTTAACTACGCTTTAGAAAATCAACCATGCTATTAAAAATATTTTCATTTATATAATGGCAATTTAACCATGCCTCCTCTAAGTATATTTATTTATACATTGGCAACTCAACCATTTCTCCATAAGTATATTTATGTATACATTGGCATTTCAACCATGCCTCCATAAGTATATTTATTTATACTATTAAACCAGCAACTCATCCATACTTTCTATGTATAGATTTTATTCATACAAATATTTAGGCCATATATTTAAGCTTTTGACCACTCATCCATGCATACAATTCAAACATATACCAACTTAAACTTAATAATAAACCAAATCATACATAGACAACTCTTGCATAACATTAATTTAAAAACCAACATATCCATATATACCGATCAAATAAGAATAATTAATATTAATTATCTTAAATAATAAATACATATACACATATATTATATAATATATATGTGTATAATACCTTCCATTATATATATATATATATATATAAATATTTCCTTCCACACTAATTACAAATTAAGTAAACTATATATACACATATATAATTAAATATATATATATACACACTTCCTTCTGTAATAAATCATTAATTTATTATATTCACGCAACTTAAAGGTTACTAAATATCTTAGTAACACTCTGCGGCTCTTAGAACACTAAAAACACCACCTTTACAGGTTGATTTTAACTCTAGTAAGCTTGAAATAAATTCTGGCCAATCACCGGACATCACAGAACCTTACCGGGACCCCAAACTCTTCCTTACGTGCCTCCACGTGCCGCCACAAGCTCCCACACTCTTTGCACGCACTTTCACGTGCCATCATTCACTGGTAAGAGTGTCCACCTGCCCGCACGCGGCTGACCCACTCTCGGCGCTTGTTGGCTTGATTTGATTGGCTGCCTCTCTTTATTCTTGTGAGCTGCGAAGCACTAGATCCTTTCAACTGTTGACCAGAGCTGGTCAACAGTCCAAATGCCCATGCGCACCCAATCTCCATGTACTGTACGACACCAGATCTATTCACCATTCATCAACTCCACCAACGGCCGAGATCAACATGTGCACCATCTATTTATGTGCCGCATCACACTAGATCATCCTTAAATCATCAGGACCATCTTATTGTCCTGATTTATGGCACACCAATAATTCTATACACTACGACACACTAAATTAAAAATACCTAGTTGATTGCGCCGATACACAGTGACATTATAACAGTGTATATAAATAATATGTATACATATATTCAAAAAATATGAATATAAATCAATTAAATCCGTAAAAAAAATATAGAAACATCCTAAAAAAATTTAGAAAATTATAGAAAATTCCCAAAATTTCTATAAACCCTAATTAATCATATTAAGTTCAAGATCAACATATATATTGATTTTAAAACAAATACAACACATATATGTATCAATTAAAATCTGATAAATCCACAAATCAAATATAATAATTTATGTTTTTAATTATTCCGATCTAACCATGATTTAATTAATAAATTTAATCTAAAATTTTGATACTCAAGGTGATAAACTTATGGGTCATAAGAGGAGAGTTAAAAAAGAACTTGCCTGAAGATTTCGAAACAAAATCAATGCTTCAATCTTTGATTGTCTTTTCCAATTCCTGCATCCTCTTTCTCAGATCCGACCTACTCCTTTTCTGCTTTCTCTTCTTCTTCTTCTCTCTCTTATTTTTATAACGTGTAAACTCTTTAACCCTAAACCTTATGTACATATTTATACACATTAAAACCTAAATCCTATTCCTAGAAGGACTACCAAATCAATAATAATAATAATAAAATAATACTCTTTAAAAAACTATAATATATATAAACATATATTATATTACATATACATATATATATATATATATATCTCCCATAATTAACCATTGGTTAATTAAATCATATATCCTATATATATATACATAAATATATATATTTTCATAGCACGTATTAATTAATTATATTTATATATAATTAAATGTATATTTATAATTATATAAAAATGATTATTTATATAATCACAAAACCATGGTCCTTTATTAATTAATCCAATAAGGCTTTATTCCAGCCCAAAACCATATCCTTTGGTCCAATTTTCCTTAAGCCCAATCCAATTAATTTAAATAAATAGACTAATTAAATAAACACTTCAATTAAAATAACTAAGTACATGAAACATATAAATAAACAAGAATTTACAACTATGTCACACCATACCAATCAAATTAACACGTCAACAATTCAATTAATAATTAAGTACATAAACATTCAATCACCATACATAATCATGAAATTTAACTTAATTAAAATAATACAATTAATCTAGCACTCAATTAAAACAAATTAATTAAAAATTATAATAAACGCAATTAATTCAAATTAAATCAAATCAATCATTTTAAAATAATTAATCACAATTAATAAATCATTTAAAATATCAGGGTATTACATCATTCTTTTGCAATATCTAATTATGCTATTTACAATTTATTCATTGTTCTATGCAAGCGGATTTAAATGACAAATCTTTGATCAGATTCATGTCACTTTAATTTGACCTATTCTATTCCGTTGCAAACATTACTTTTCAGTCTTTTAATTCGGCTAATTTCCTTTTAGTCCATTTCATTTCAGCCATCTTTATTTTAAAGTCAATTTAAATTCAACCAGTTCATTTAAATTACTTTACTTTTCATTGCATTTTTTACTTCTTTTAATACTTTATAAAAAGTTCTTACATCAAGGCATAAAAAGAACCTTGGTAGGAGTTCTTACTATTCTTTTTCCCACATGTTGGCCTGAAGTTAGCCGCGAAAAAAGGGATAAGCTGGTGTTCATTTCATATTTTTGAGTGTTTTTATATAAATACTCTGGCACACCCGGTGGGACCACTAATGGGTGTTAGAAGAAGCAAAAATGACATGGCTTATGAAAAATTCAAAAGCCGTAGCCACTGAAGAAGATTAGAAAGAAGAACATCAGCCAGCTCAGGTTGGTAGCTCTACTTTAGGCCCTGTGGATGAACTAGTTATACCATTAAAAGTATCAATGGTTCAAACATAACTTTGCTCCTTGTTAGAGGCGATGTGAAGAATAAGTGTAAGTCAAAACGACCTGCATAAAATAATATCTCAACTTTCAATCGCTATTATGAGTAGGCCGGCTCAAGTTGGGAGCTCTAGCAATTAGGAATCTGCCACTCTGCTGATTTATCATAGGTTGTTCAGCCGGTAGTGAATGCTCAGCTATCACAGTCATGGCCACTGATGGTTCTGCTTCAACTAAATATGATGGCTAATTAGCCAGAAGGCTGGCTGAATTATTATCAGCCACCAATGGTATATCAGTCGTGACTCTGGGGGCAGCCGATGGCTAATCAGCCCAAAGGCTGGCTGAATTATTATTAGCCGCTAATGGTATTTCAGTCTGGATCAGGGGGAAGCTGATGGATAATCAGCCAGAGGGCTAGCTGAATTATAATCAACCACCAATGGTAAATCAATCGCAACAAGAATGGCTAGAATATCAGCCTATTGCTTCCATACCACAACCTTCGACACTCAGGGGGTAGCTGATGGCTAATCAGCCACAAGGCTGGCCGAATTATTATCAACCACTAATGGTATTTTAGTATGGATTTGGGGGCAACCGATGGATAATCAGCTAGAAGGCTGGCCGAATTATTACCAATCACTAGTAGAAAATCAATCGCAACAAGAATAGCCAAAATAACAGCTTGTTGCTTCCATATCACAACCGTTAATATTCAGGGAGTAGCCGATGGCTAATTAGCCATAAGGCTGGCTGAATTATAATCAGCCACTGGCAAAAAATTAGCCGCCAGTGGTATATCAATCAAAACCTTAGGTACTCGGGGGGCAGTCGATGGCCAATCAGCCATAAATGGTAAATAAGTCACTAATGGTAAATCAAGATCAACCAGTCAATCATCCTAATCAATGAACAACGGTTGATAATGTTCAGGAGGCTAATATTATTAAGCAATAATATGGTATAGACAGATCAATGTACAAAAAGCCAAAATCAACCACATTCGGCACTCGAACATCTACTATATCTTCTAAAAAGGGACCGGATGATGAAGTTATAGGGGGTGATAATGATCTTTTCATAGTAGTTAGTAATGTGATCGGCCAGGCTCCCAAAGGGAAGGTTGATGAAGGGAATTAGCCTAAGGTTACCGAGAGTACACCATCAGCCATTCCAAATGTTAAGGTCTCATATACCATGGTTGCTACCTTGAATGGAAAGGTATTCAGCGAGGTAAAATTAAGTTTTTTCATAAAATAAAGTCCAAACTCGGTTTTCTAACATAAGTGTTTAAGAGAGACTCACTTCTTATCAAGGTAAAAGAATTTCAGGATCAAATCAGCCAGATTACCATAATGCATGGCCGAAAGTGGTATCTAATCCTCAGCCAAAATCATTATTGGCTGAGAGAATTCTTATAACTTTTCAACCTCAACCGAATTTGAAGAAAAGAAAGCAGGGATGGAAATTAAAAAAGGTTAAGTTGAAAAGAAATCTGTAGAAGAAAATAAATGGCCATTTAATGGAAAATTTTACGTGGCTGACGTAGTGCTACACGAAGAGAATCATATTTTGTTTAAAAGAACAAATAAAATGGGGCGACGAGTATCAACCACAATAAAAAGAAGTCTGGCTGATGGGTTAATCAGAAATGTATTTTAGCCAAGGATAATACTTCCTCGACCAGTTATTAAAGTGCCAAATAAAGAATCAAGGACGAGTTAGGCCATTATAGCCGCTGACATTCTAAAAGCTTACCTGACAGATAAAAAATTGGCCACAAAAGAAGTACTATTCATGGTATTTTTGGCTGATATAACTGAAGTTATTAAAGAAAATGACTATTCAAAACTTGGGATGGAGTACTTTCAGAAGTTCTTTAGGAGTATAACAATTCAAGAAGATCAACCATCAGAAAAGCTCCATACTGGCAAAATGTGATAAGCGTCGAATATTGCATATTCAAGCGCCTTTATTTGCATTAGTTAAGTCCATTAGTTGACTATAATGTACAGTTTAGCTTTATTTGTGTATTTTCGTCTTCTTTCAGGTTGGTTCCCCCAAAGTTGATTAAAAGAATGATTTTGGCAAGCTTATGAAGAACCAAAGCAAGCCGTTGCTGGGGACAGTTATTTAAGCCAAGTTCTTGAGCCATCATGTATATAAATTTTATGGCATTCCATTTAAATGATGACCGCATCGCTACACTAACCAAAGTGGCCAAAGATTAGGTTGAATGTGTTGACGCCAGGGCTCCGCGGGCGCCCGCCGCGTCACCATGAGCGCCCGTCAATCATGCCTGTAAGTCATCCTCATCCGCGGGGCCCCGTAGCTCTCGTGGCCCCAGCTGCAAGCTCCTGCGAGCGCCCGCCAAATGTACTAGTGAGTTTCCTCAATTTTCTGAGGACCCGTGGGCCCCCACCGATCTGCAGGTAGCAGATTACCTACTCCTGATTTCAAGCTGCACTTTGTACCCTCTGCCTTTTGTGTGGTCCAAATGGCTTCTAGGGTGGTTGGAGCACGTGATGGAGTGGTTAGAGGTAGGATTTTGGCTTGATAAGAGGGGAGACCTTGTATTTTGAGGGGGATCTCACTTTTGGACCAAGTTTTAGAGAGAGAGAGTAGTGTTTTAGAGGTGATTCAGTTTTAGCTTACTTAAGGTGCGAAAATGGAGGGTGGAGTCTCTTCTTCTCCTTCATTCCTTGCATTCTTGGGCAACTAAATCCCTATCTAGGGAGGTGATGAAGCCCTCCCCTCCCTTGTAAGCATGTTCTAGCTTTGCTTCTATTTTGGGGATAATGATGTATAATTTTGGTTTTTCCATGATCTAAAACACCTTATTTGTTGTAATGGATTTTAATGTATACAATTGATTATTTTAAGTTTATTATCTTATCTTAGATTGTTTCTTATCTTAATCATAATGCTTGCATTTTCATAGTGACAATGGAAATAAGATTATGGAATGGTATTAAAGGCATGTTGATAGAGAACCTTGATAGTTCATAGCTTAGGTCTTTCCTTTGATGATCTATGCTTGATTCCTACCTTCATGTGCTTTATCATTTGATTAAGGGCTTGATAATCTTTTACTTAAGTGAGTATGTTTAAAGCTACACCCTAGTTCAGGTAGTTCAAACATATGAACCTTTGAAATGTTATTCTTGCCTTTTTTATTTAATGAACGTCTTAACGATTATATGGCAACTATGTGTTGCTATATATTTCATGACCATTATATATATTATTTTCCCTAAATTAGTCATTATCTAGCATGTGTATAGGGATGGTAGTGGATTCACTTCCCTAGTCCCTTCTTTATTGCCTTTATCTCTTTACTTACTAGCACATTATTGTTTTAAGCATTTTTCCATTCCTAATTTTAGTGATAACCCAAACAAAACTCTATACCCCCTTATCATTCTAAAAGTGATTTTAGACACCTTGGTTGCCATAAACTAGCAATCCCAGTGGTTTGACTTACCCGACCAATAGCCCTATTTTACAATGATTTATGCTATTGCAAAGGTTGATGTATAATTGACAACTGATCAATTTTTGGCGCCATTGCCGGGGATTTGCAAACAGTTTTGCAACCAAGGTTCTATGGTTAACTTTGGTTTGATTGTTAATATTGTTTTGTGAATATTTTCTTGTGTGGTTTTGATCATTGTGACATTTTAAGAGTTTGTGAGATTCTAGGGAATCTCGGATCACTGAGGGAATGCTAGAAAATTTGTAAGTGTAGAGGACTCCCGGTAAGTTTTTTGACTCTCTAGTTTCTAATTTGTTAATATCTTGCATGTGTTAAATTTAGCAATAGTTAAGTTGTGAAGCCCTTGTTG
>JAOTQH010259326.1:0-11352 GCA_025631255.1 Cornus kousa | reverse complement strand
ATTAATATTAGGCACATTCCAAGTCAAGTTGCAGACATTATAATGAAACTAAAATTAAACCTAATTAAAAATAAGCAAAAATCTAAAATATTTGGTCAAAAAAGGACAAAAAAACAAATTTTTTATATATTTTTTAACACTATTCATGAATTAATTTTTTATATAATTTTTTTTTTTAGGAAATTTATATATATTATATATATTTGATTATATTATTATTAAATAATATATATATATATATATTTAGGGCAAATCATTTCAGCCTCCCCAATTGCCTCCATCTCTATTCTTGTTCTCAACTCTGAGAACTTGCCCTCTCTCTCTCTCTCTGCAACTGCAAACTACAAAATCTACAAGAAACAGAAGTTCAAAACCCATATATTTTAGTTTATCTATCTGTCTGCAAGAATCCAAAGTTCAAAACCTATTACCTTTATCAAAACCTATATAGGTGTATCATTTCAGATTGTTCAAAAAATCAAAACCCATATCTTTCAGTTTCCATTGCCCGCTGTTCCAGTTCGAGTTCGGGTTCGCCGTTCGCAAGCTTCAGCCGCTGTCTCTCAACTCTCAAGCTTGTCCCCCTCTCTCTCTGCAACTGCTAGTCTAGGTCTGTAGGGGAATAGAAAATACAAAAATCAAGCAACAGAAGCAAGAGGTGGTGTTCGTCGCCTTTAAGTGCCGGTCGCCGTCGATAATGGCCGGTCGTTGCACATGGATGAGAGAGAGAGAGACGGTCGTTACAAATGGATGAGAGCGAGAGAGTGACGATAGGCAACAAAATAAGGCAAATAGCTATTGCTATTTGTTTTGTTAGATTTGGCACCAAAAATGGCAAAGGAAAATTTTGGCAGGCCATATAGCAGCCCATTGGAGAGCCCAATTTTAACCCACCTGCTATATTTTGAATTGGCAGCCCATATGACAGCCCCATTAGAGATGCTCTTAGGTAGGTTTTTGAGCATGCTAGTTGAAATGTTTGGAAACTCCCGCAAGTTTTTTGTTCAATAGCTTTCATACAATTACTCAAGTTCTGCAATTTTTTATTTTGATACAAATTTTCTTCTTACTTTGTAGGATAGCTCAACGAATTGTGAGTGGGGATGTTCCACAGCCCCTGTTGAACCGGAAGGTTACTGGTTTTCTTACTTGCTCTAATTTTCCTTTTAGTTGAAATCTTTTTATGTCTCTTATGTAGATCTGCTTGAGACATTTTTTTCTAATTGATTAATTAATGTTTTAGACGTTTTTGCTAAATGACTACTTCAGGCATATTCTTGTAGTGGATCAGTTTTGTCTTTCTTGAGTGATAGTGTCTAATAAAAGATTTTATTTTCACTTTGTTGCTCCTATTAATCTTTGGGTAAATGTCTTACATGAAAATTTCATGGCCCATGTAATCTGACAAATTTAGGAACTTAAAGAATCACAAAATTTCCACACTTCAAAAAAATGTAGGTTTTGATGTATAGTATTCTAAACCAGCTTTCTTTAAAGATTTGTATGTGTATAAATATATATTCAAGATTAAGAAATGTTCTATCGGCATATAAAGATGGTAGACAACAATTTTCAAATAAAAATATAGGAACCATAGGAAGCATTTTTATGATATGTAGTTTGAATCTCTAACTATTTTTATCATCATTGTTATAATTGTTTGCATTTTGGCCTGTACTCTGCAGGTGATCTCATTGAATATGTCTGCACTATTAGCTGGAACGGCGATGATGGGAACTTTGGAGAATAGAGTGGAAGCTATACTGAAGGAGGTTTTTGATGCAAAGGGGAAGATAATTTTATTCATTGATGAGATTCACACCATTGTTGGTGCAGGTGTGTCTTAAACTTAGAATCATCCACTTAGAAGTTATAATTAGATTGCCACTACCCAGTTTGGTCTCTGTTAATTGAGGTTGCAATAAGGTTTTCACAAAGTGACTTTCCTCGTGCTCTAGCCTGCATCATCAGGCTTGGCAGCCTGAAGTTTCGTCAAAGCATGACATCCTAACTTATAATTATCGTATTAATCAAATCCCTAACTTACAACAATCACGATAATCAAATCCCTAATAAAGGAACTAATATGGCATATTAGCTGTCACGACTATGATATTCCAACAATAATTTTTTCTAAGTAACCTCTTATCCATCAAGCAAAACTGGTTGAATCATCTTATGTTAATCTTTTCTTTATTGTAGTTCCTTGAGTGTTAGGAAATTGATTGCATTGGGTTTCGACACTTGAGAAGAGGAACTATTTTTTTCGAAGTTTTATTGATTGATAAAAGGCCACTACCCATTGTTGGTTTTATCCTGTGTTACCTGGACTCGCTAGTGCCGGCCCTAGTGTCCGTGTCGACACGACACGGACTCGGACATGGACATGGGATATGTGTCGGACCTTTCATCTTTCCATCGGACATGACTGATGCTTGTGATTGATGCTTCTGAAGCATTAGGAATTTATTTCATATTTTATTTGTTGAATCGGCAGCCATTGACGGTGTTTGAAAGCTTTCTGGTTCAAAAATGGCAGTCTAAGTTGAAATCAGGGTTGTGAAGGTTGAAGACGGCTTTTCTGTTTGGCAATACGTGTTGTCTTTGTGCAGTTTTATGTGCCTCACACGAACTTGACCATTGACCATACGTTTAATACCGTACGTTGATGATGCCACCTGTCTTGTTAAATGTAAAGAGATGGAGATATGTGGCTTTTGGTTTAAAGTGAAAAGTCACAGCTGTAAACCACTACCTATTGCAACGTGTTATTATGGTTTACAACCACGGTAATAAAATAAATTTTATATAAAACAATACAGCAGATATATATATATTTTTTATGGGAAAAATTAATGTCTCAACTAGGGCTGCAAATGAACCGAGCTGAGCTGAGCCGAGCTTTGGCTTGCTCGGGCTTGGCTCGTTAACTCCACAGAGGTGCTCGGGCTCGGGCTCGGGCTTGGCTCGGTGGAGATTCGACAAGCTCGGGCTTGGGTTCGGCTTGGAATTGTTACATTACCCAATAGCCACCAATTCAAGAAACCACCTGATCTCTTCCATTAAATCCGATCTTCATCTTCGACTGAGAAACAAATTCATCCTATCTCCCTCTCTGACAACAAAGAAAAAAAAAATACAGAACAGGATTAAATCAAACCTTACAAGGCTATATCGGACTTGACATATCGATATGTCGCATTGTTGTACCTTCAGATTTGTTAGAAAGAGAAAAGAGAGAGTTGTGTCACCCAAGGAGAGTTGCCGGCGACATCATGTGGGCCATGCGGCGGAGCTGAAGAAGAGGACGTGCTACAAACTTGTAGTTCTAATTCCACTCTATCTTTAACTTTAGAAACCAACGACTGAGATGTATTTTTCCTAATGGCTGAGATTAAACCTTATTTGATGATGGGCTAATAAATTATATCTGCATAGGCCGTAATAATGAGATGATGTGGGTTGGGCCAAACTTGTATTCATATGGGCTAAACTTTTGAACTATAAAATGGTAATATAAATGTGCCTTCAAATTAACGAGCCTGGTCACGAGCCTAACGAGCTGAGCTCAATGTTGCTCAAGCTCAGCTCGTTTATTTAACGAGCTTGAAAATTGAGTTCAAGCTTGGCTCGTTTACTAAGTAACTGAGCCCGAGTTGAGCTTTTAACGAGCCGAGCCTGAGCTGTTCATGAACAGCTCTGTTCATTTGCAACCCTTGTTTCAGTGATAAAAAAAACCTTACAATTTTTTTCTTTTTCAAAGTGTCCAAGTACCCGTGTCTAAATATCGGACACTTTTGAGCCCGAGTCCCCGTATCCTGTAAATTAATAGATTGATGAATCCGACCCCTAGACACGTACTTGTGTCTGACACACGCACCCGAGTTCGGGTAACATAGGTTTTATCTATTTGGGAGATAGGAGGAAAATACCGGAGGCAGACCTAACTTTTGGTATTATTTTGCACAAAGCGGCTTATATATATATATATAAATTCTGTATTCTTGTGCTTTTTATTCTAAACTTTCACCATTCGCACCAAGCAATGAATGTAGCTTTTTATGATGCAAGTTTAAATCATGTCATGTGCAGAAGTGCTTAACTTGGCATCCCCTTTTTTTATGGTTATGATGTTCTAATTCAACTATTTTACTGAATTGGTGGTAATATTAGTGCTATGTACTCTGTAGGGTCTACTATAACAGATAACAAGGATGTTGCAAACCTTTTGAAACCAGTACTTGGCCGAGGTAAGCTCCGATGCATAGGAGCAACTACTTTGAAAGAGTACCGAAAATATATTGAAAAGGACACTGCTCTTGAGCGTAGATTCCAACAAGTTTTTTGTGATCAGCCATCTGTACAAGACACAATCTCCATTCTTCGCGGATTGCGCAAACGGTATGAGTCGCATCATGGTGTTAAAATATCAGACAAGGCTATAGTTTCAGCTGCAGTACTTGCAGATCGATATATTACAGAGCGCTTTTTGCCTGATAAAGGTATGTGATCTCTGCTTTTGTTCCTATGTCATAATGTTTCATTAGTTCTAGCATATATCTTGTGTCTCTTGTTATGCAATTATGTGATGCAACTTCATGATGTTAAGTTGCAGTAGAATTATTCATGGGAGGGAAGTCACTGAATACTTCCTTGTATATTAAAATTTGCAGGCCTACCTCAATTTGCTATATATTTTTCTCTGTTTTATTTCAGCCATTGATCTTGTTGATGAAGCTGCTTCCAAGCTGAAAATGGAGACCACTAAGCCTATGGAGTTGGATGAGATAAATGCAGCCGTGTTCAATTTGGAGATGGAAAAGCAATCTTTAGATAATGACATTTTTAAAGCTCCCAAAGAAAGATTAGACAACTTGGAATATAATCTAAGTGTACTTCAAAAGAGACGGGAAGGACTAATGGAGAAGTGGGAGCATGAGAAGGCTATTCTTGAGAAACTACGTTCAACTAAACAGTTGGTAATTCTTATTTTTGTGTAGAATTTGCAAAGCTAATTGAGTTCTCAAATTTTTCTTCCTATATCCAATTCATATATTTTAAACCATATATTTTTTTCCATAAATAATATTTTAAAGCATATGATAGATTGAAAGAGTTAAAAAAGATATGGAAGCCCTAAAGCATGATGATCCGCTCAAATATGAAGAACTAAATAGTTATGTGGAGTCTCTTCAGAGCAAGCGTGAAGAGGATAGGAAGAGTTTTATGGAATCACAAATTTCTGGAAATTGTTTGCTTCGATTTGTAGTCACCGACCATGAGATTCAAGAGGCTGTAGGTGAATGGACAGGTATACCATTATCGAACATATCACAGTCAGACATGGAGAAGCTAGTCACGATTGAAGAGGTTCTCCACCAAAGGGTTATTGGTCAGGATGTTGCAGTTAAATCAGTTGCCGATGCAATTCGGCGTTCAAGGGCAGGATTGTCTGACCCCAAAAGGCCAATAGCAAGCTTAATGTTCATGGGCCCTACTGGTGTTGGTAAGACTGAGCTGGCTAATGCATTAGCTAGTTACCTCTTTGGCACGGAAAAAGCTCTTGTGAGAATCGACATGAGTGAGTACATGGAAAGGTGTACAGTTTCCCGCTTGATTGGTACATCTCCTGGACTTGTTGGTCCTGAGGAGGGACAGCTTACTGAACCAGTTCTTCGGAGACCTTATTCTGTTATTCTATTCGATGAGATTGAGAAGGCACATAGTGGTGTGCTCAATATCTTGTTACAGCTTTTGGGTGATGGGAGGGTAACTGATTCTAGTGGGAGGACCGTTAGTTTTAAAAACTGTGTGGTGCTAATGACATCAAATATTGGGTCCCAGGATATCCTAAGAATTCTTAAAAATAACGACGACAGCAAGGAAAAAATTTATGATACAATGAAAAGACAGACTATGGAGTTGGCTAGAGAAACTTTTAGTCCTGAATTCATGAATCGTGTTGACGAGTTTATTGTTTTCCAGCCGCTGAATACAGAGGAAATTGTTAGAATTGTTGATATACAGGTGACTTCTCTTCTTTAGTTTTTATTATTTTCATTCAATTCCAACCAGCAATTTGCCTTACTGTATCCTTCTTCTTTTAATTGGCACACACACACACACATATATATATATAACCTAGAGTGAGTGGAGACGCTTTGTTTCAAAGTGTTCATTTTTACCCTTGATTAGTTATAATCATCCACTTGATATATTTTTATTCTTCTTATGGACAAGAGGAGTTGAGAAGATATCAACATGATGGAGCCTCCTAGGCCATTGGTTCTTGTATTGACATCTGATTTTTTTTAGTTTCTTCAATGATGAATCTGTTCTTTTCTTATATATATGTGTGTGTGTGTGTGTGTGTGTGTCGGAACCCATCCACACCGTGTAGATATTTTTCGCTTTGCACACTTTACTCTCGATGCTCACGTTTTCCTCGAAATGTGTCAACACATGTAGATAGGGGTATCCACACATACATGTCTCAACAACTTCTCCCTCGGGCGATGTGAAACGTTACAATCACTTCTTCTTAAGTAGCATTGAACTAGTTCTGCTTGTGTATAAGTCTTAGTTGGATGATCCAAAAACCAATTGATCGATAATGTGTTATGAAAATAAGATGAGAATTCAGAGCAGCTCATTACTGCGTGGTCAAAATAGATGTAATCAAAAGTAGCTCAATGCTTAAAGTAGTTGGTTTTTGTCACATAAACATTTCACACAATTAAGTTAAGATGTGTTTCAAGTTGTTTCCATTGATATGGTTGTGGCATGGGTGCTACTGACTTGAACAACATGAGGAAGTTTGAACTTCTGATATCTTCAAATTGTTTTCCCTTGTTGCCCTCTCACATGCACCTATAAACATCATCATCATCCTTGCCTTTATCCCAAACGAATGCGGTTAGCCAAAAGGTCAATGTATCTAAATGAACTTATTAATCTCATAATTTAAGAATATTAACGTATTGTAATTATTAAAAGTAACTAGTATCGCTAACATCATTGCTAATTATGTGTTGCAGATGAACTGCTTGAAAGATAGACTCAATGAAAGGAAAATTGATCTCCACTACACAAAGGAAGCTGTTGATCTTATTGTAACACTGGGCTTTGATCGAAACTTTGGAGCCAGGCCAGTGAAAAGGGTGATACAACAGATGGTTGAGAACGAAATTGCAATGAGACTCCTCAAAGGTGATTTTAAGGAAGATGACTCGATTCTTGTTGATGCTGACATGTCCCCATTAGCAAATGACCTTCCTCCCAGCAGCAGACTGCTTATCAAGAAATCGGAGATTGAAATGGTGGCAAAGCAAGCAGAAGCCTGAACATGATTGGCGGTTTTAAGTGTTTTAAAATGCCAGTTGTTTTTTGGCTAATAGAGGGATTCAGGTAACTTTGGTTTCATTGTTGCATGCCGATAGAATAGTTTCTTCAAACCACAAATACAATCTATAAAGCGTCACTACACAAAAACACACGCACTAAATAAATTGAAAGGGAAAAAAAGGGATTGCTTTATAAGTGACAACACTCCATGCGAGGAGAATGTACATAAGAGGGTTAAATTCAATGCTTTTAAACACCACATTTCATTTCATTTGAATGCAAGATTGTTGTATGGAGTAACCATTTGTTAACACTACAGGAATTTTTTATCTTTTTCGGGCGGCATCTGAAAGATTGGCGCTGTAACTTACCATTCTACAACACAAAGGTGGCTTCTTCTTCTTCTCCTTATGTCCTTGTGAAGAAATTTGAAGAGCATTACCAAAATTGTTTCACTATTGATCTATTGTTGTTGGTTTTGCATTTGAATGAAAGAAAGAGAAGCCTGGAAAGATAATTTACTAGGAAACTGATTGGAAAATCAATGGGTTTGAAAAGAATAGTGCAAATTCATCCCATGACTACCTACAATGAGCAATAAAAAGATATTGTTCCCTTCTGAAGTGGAAAAAAAAAAAAAAAATCTAATCTCAATATTTTATTAGGGAGGCCGAATTATAATTTTTTTCGCATATTGAAACTTTTCAGCCTTGGAGCATTTGGTTTTTGAAAGTAATGGCATATTGATAGTCATTTTCTCTTCTTTCACCTGGCAAGTGATAGGTATTTGGTAACAGCAGTGTCAAGTCCAGTAAGTTTTTTAGTTTTTGTAGTCAGAACTCTTTGATATTGTCTTCTTTGTACTTTGCTCTTGTGAATAGTATAGCAATGAATGAATGTTATTCTTGTGGATTACAAATAAACAATAATCAAATTAAATTAAAAAAAAAAAAAAAAAAAACTTTGGAAATTTAGATTTTATGTGACTCCATCTATTTTAGTTAAGAGGCATATTCAAGTCGAGCTCATGTTTTAGTTAGTTATTCATTAGAGTTGATTTTAAATGTGGATTGTGGCAACTTAAGTGAACACTTTCACCTTTATACAGTTGGAGATTCAGCATGGAAAATATTTACCCACCAAGGATTGGCAAACTTACATATTAACACATAATAATAATAAAATAAACTAATCTTATCAAAAAGCAAAAATATGTTCCCAATTTTGCAATTTAATCAACACTGCAGCAAGTCAACCGGACGAGAAATAGGAGTGTAGTGATAGTGCGGTAATTAAAATTTGTATAGTATTTAATAATTTGAAAATTAATTGTTGTGAAAAAAAATAGAAATGGGAAATATAATATAAGGATATTAAGGGGTTTTGGCAGCAAGTCTATTTTGTATTTTGGATTTCATATAAACATTCATTGATGAGGCAAGCTGATGGAAATTATCAAAAGCTTACCGTATGTTTTATGAGAAGAATATGTAAGTAGTGGTATACATATAAAATAAATTAGTTGTTATGAATATAGAATAAATCAGTTGCTCTTTAGTTAATAATAATAAAAAGGGAAAAAAAATAATAATAATAACGGGGATTCATGTAAATGTGAGTTTATATACCTAAATATTCGCCACCAAACTTCTAACATAATATTATATATATAGATTACAAAAGGGATCATAAGTACACTGATGATACGGTATATATAAATGCCATATGGTATGATACTAAAATATACGTCCTTTGTGCAATTTTGTGCAATTGGTAACATACATGTCCTTTGTGCGATTTTTATTTTAATTTTAATTTTTTTAAAAAACAACAATATATTCAACAACGAAAAGAAAAAGAAACATGAGGGAGAAGAGCATTTAATAACCACGAGGGCATATGCTCCACTCAACATCACTACATTCGGCTACAAGAACCTTTTTACTCAACACATGAGCGACAACATCCCACGAAGGAGAACCCAAGCAAGGGAAGAACCCACACAATCTTTAAGGATAGAAAGGATGTCATTGAAAATCACCATCAAACCATCAACCGGAGCTTGCAATTTCATCACAGGCATACAATCTCCTTCCACAACCACATTGTGATAACCCCAGTTTTTGAGAAGAATGAGCGATTCACAAAGAACAAGGCCTTCGGCCAGTTGAGGGCTAGACACGTGATCAAGAAAAACCGAAGCGACTTTAATGGGATGGCTAAATGATTGCGAAGGATCATACCTCCTCCACAGGTCCGCAAAGAAGAATTAAACGCAGCATCAAAATTAAGCTTGAGTAAACTCGGAACCGGAGCAGACCACTACTCGCAAGGAACCACGGGAGGAAGAGGAGAAGGGGGAAAGGAGAGCATCGAATCTTGTCTAGAGATTTCCTTGAATTCCTGAAAATCAGTGAAGGCTTTTTGAGCAGCCTTAAATGGATCCCATATTTTTCGCTGGAACACCAAATTGTTGCGGCATTTCCAAATTGTCCAACAAACAAAAGCAGCCAAGCTGGAACTATCATCCGAATTATCCAATTTATACCAGTAAGCCAAAAGGTCCACCCATTGCCTTGGCCAAATGGTGGGAGAAAGACCACCAAAATCAATCCGAAGAAGACACAATTTCCACACTAGATCAGCAAATGGGCATGTACAAAGGAGGTGGTCCACTATTTTAGCAAAAATTTCACAAAAAGGGCATAATGAAAATTCAGAAGCTCCACGCTTGTACAACATAGAATTCACAGGGATGCGCTCATGAAGGCACTGCCATAGGAATAATTGAATTTTTTTGGGAACTTGAATTGACCAAACCTGCTTCCACATAGATTCTCTAAGAGCATCAAAGCTTCAACCCTCCTCTGAAAAAAATTCCAACTGAATGTTAAGAACCGAAAGTGCAGTATAGTAGGCACTTTTAACAGTAAAGCGTTCGTCCCTCGATGCACCCCAAACTTTACAATCATCACTACCAACTGAGCGTAAAGGAATCTGGAGAATGCGCTCCCGATCTCTCGTGTTAAAAATACGATTCACTAAATCAGACTTCCATTTATGGGTAGGGTGGTTGATAAGATCCGAAACCAAGGAGAGGTTGACCCCTGAAGTTGACGATGTAGTAGCAAAATTAGAGGTATCCGGGAGCCAATTATCCTTCCAACCATTAACCTTTAATCCATTACCAATACGCCATTTCATCCCCTTTTTGATAACCGCACGAGCTGAAAAAATACTCTTCCAGACCCAAGAAGCTCCAAACTTTGGATAAGCGTCCACAAAGCTAATTTTTTTTAAATATTTCTTCTTGAAAGATTTGAAAAGCAGAGAATCATCCCCGGTCTCCATCCGCAAAGCCGACTTTGCAAGGAAGGCCAGATTGAAAGCTTCAACATTTTTAAAGCCCAGACCACCTTTATTCTTTGATTTACAGAGGTTGTCCCAGCTGATCCATTTAATTTTGTTGGACTTGTCTTCCCCACTCAACCAAAAATTGAGGAAGTTAATTGTTAACCTCTGGCAGTTTGCTTCGGAAGCCAAAAACATTGCATAACAAAGGTTGGAAGGGTTGAGAGCACTGATTTTACCATCACTTCCCTGCCAGCTTTTGACATCGTAAGGCCTTTGAGAAGCTTAGTCTTGGATGAGACTCTCTTCGAAATGAAATTAAGCGCTGAAACTTTGGAACGGCTGTTGTGTCGATTTATTATACCACTCGCAAGTGCACGAATCTTTGTAGATAGGGTTTACTTGTAAGGGTGTCGTACCCAAGGGACTTGTGTAAAATAAAGTTGTTAACAGATTTATTAAATTCCTAATTAACTTGAAAGTAGGATAAACGAATCGTGATGATTTAATCTAAAGTAACTGTATAAAAATAAAACAAAATAAACTAAAGAACAATGACTAAATAGAATGTAGAAAACAGAGAGAGAGAGAACTAGGGGTATGACTTCACCACTAGCATCGCACCACCAGTTAATTGTATCAATTTATTGGAGATAT
>JAOTQH010259287.1:0-11355 GCA_025631255.1 Cornus kousa | reverse complement strand
GAATAAGCTCCTTTGCTAACTTGTTGATAGTCAATTTGACTTCAATAGTTTATTCAAACATCTTCTTCAATTTTTCTTCATCCTTTTCATCCTCTTGAACTTGTTCATCAAGAATTTCATTGGCTTCATCATCTAAATTGTCAGAGTCAGACAAAGAAACAACATGAGGACCTTTATCAAGAAAAACAACATAAGAAAAATCATTGCAATCATCATGAGGAGAATCATTATCACTAGAAGCAGAATTTCAAAAATAAAAACTTTCATTGCTTTCCCTTTATTCCTATCCTTTTGATCTTTCTTAGGACTAAGACAAATATTGGTTGCATGACCTTTGCCACCACAATTCTAGCAAGTGAATTCAACTTCTTTTGACTCTTATACTTTCTTTTCATTAAATCTCAATTTTGACCCCTTGTTAAAAAATTTAGGATTGGCCCCATTGCCATTCCTTCTTCTCTGTTGTCTTTGCAAAATCTAATTGAATTGCCTTGTCATAAAAGCAACTTCAACATCACAATTGTCATCGACAGAATTACCAACCTGTGTTGATTTTAAAGCAAGATTCTTCTCCTTCTGATTTAAATCAAAATTCTGCATCTCAAAAATTTTCAATGAACCTACAACTTCATCTACTTTAGAAATAGACAAATCCCAATGTTCAGTGATAGTTTCTACCCTTATTTGAAATCTTTTAGGTAAAGACCTTAAGATTTTCTCACATATTTTCTTATCACTAACTATTGGATCTTTATGTTTCACGCGCTTCCGCTGCCCAACAAATTGGTATTCAGAGCCAAACGTAAAGGAGATCCAAAAAACACAAGTCTCAACATGTGCTGCAACGGGCTTCAATTGTAGGTGAAATCAATCGACTTGGTTACATGGCATGGAGCTCAAGTTGTCAAGGTGGAGCCTTAGAGGTTTGATTGATCGAGCGTATAGTGTGGACAATCGAAGTTTTGCAAAAGGATCGTCAAGATTGAAGCTGCAACAGAATTGCCTTCATCAATGCCGTGTAAGTGATGATTGGCTAGATGGAATTTGACTCAAGGTGGAGATTGTTGGAATTTGTGACTCAAATTCTTTTTCTAATTATGTTTCTCTTTTAGATTTTTATTATGTTTGGTAATTTCTCATTTGGCAAGTCTTGGCCTCTAAGAAATTGTAATCCTTGTCCAACCAGGAATTGGGTTTGGAATTATATAAATAGATACGTAGGCTTTGGGTTGAGACTTATGAGAATGAGAGAGATGTAATCTCATGAGAGAGTTGATGGGTAGAGGTAGTTTATGGTTTAATAGAGGAAGAAAAACACCAGTAACACTGTTAGCGAGGAGATAGGCTCGTGGAGTGGTACATGATAAAATGACATGTACGTGGTATTGGTACTCTATTATTGTAATATCTCTACGAATCATAGTGGAATCTCTTCTCATCCATGGACGTAGGCTGATTTTGGCTGAACCATGTATATCTTGTGTTTATGTGTGATTGCTTTGTTGGCTTTTATTGGATCCTCGTTGTTCGCGTGCTTCCGCTGCCCCAACACTAACTCTTTTGCCTAGTGACGCAGTTCAAAAATAATTTCAAGAAGTCTAGAATAAAAATCAAAAAATGATTCATCTTCTTTCATCACAATGTTTCTCAAGTTATGAGAAAACATTTGAATTTTGGACAACTTCACTTTTGAAGTCCCTTCATGAGTAACCTACAAAATATCTCAAAAGTCTTTAACAGTTTTATAATCAGAAATTCTAGCATATTCAGATAGAACAACAGAATTTATAATTGCATATAAAACTTTTCCATTAGCATTATTACGCTCAGTTTCAACAGCAATAAAAGTAAAGGCATCTTTAAAAACTTTGATTTCTTTACCATCCACAGTTTTATCTTTTGTAGGTGGTGTATAACCAGATTCAACTATAGCCCAAGTTTTACCTCTTGAATTTTGCAAATAGGCTCTCATCTTAGATTTCCAAAAATTATAATTGTTTCCTTCAAATAAAGGAACACGTTGATTAGAACCACCTTTTTCAACGCATAAGACATGATGAAACAAATTTTTGAAAACAATCAAAACTTTCCACGAGGATTAACTTAATGTGTAGAGATTGGCTCTGATACCAATTTGTGAGTTGTGGAGCAAAAGATTACTTACGTAGAAAGTTTTGTATTAGAGTTAGAGATGACACCAGGATTTTTAGCGAAGAAACCCCAATTGATAAAATAGACCAACTTCTACGTGGGAAAAAGCTCGTGGACTGTGCAATCCAAAGTAAACCGATCCACTATGTTTGAAACTAAGTACAATGGATTTTGACTCAGGCTCACACCCTATCGTTCTACCAAACACCAATAGCTGACAATCCTCTGGCTTTGCGACGTCCCGTCCAACGGCACTTGACCTTAGGCTTACTCTTGATCTCTATAGAAGGATTGCTGGTAAATCAAACAACACTCCTCGAATGCTTTGACCCTTTCAAAGTGTGATCACTTCACCCCTGTTCTTCAATAGCTGAATTTATAGAAGAAGTATAGATCTGCTTATCAAAGATCTCTCTCTAAGGCTTTTAAGAATTATCAAGTTATAGTGCAAAAGCCGTATCAACCTAGATGTAAATCGAGGTTTATATAGAATATTCAAAGACCTAGATATGCATATGAAAAGGTAATTTTTGTGCATAGGACTTTTGGTAGTATTCTAAACCAAATAGGAAGTTTAAACACAATCAGGAAATTGAAATCCTAAACTGTATCAACAGTTAGTACCGGTAGCCAGGAAGTGGAACCGGTTCCCAAAGGACATAATAGTTTCTTCGAAGCTATGGTTCTTGAACTAGTTCCCAAGCTTGGTACCGGTTCCCACTTGACAGATTTCTGAAGAATGTTTGAAAAACTTGGAAAAATTATGTTTTTAGTAACTTGAAGAATATACCATATAGGTATAGTGTCCTAAGTGGGAAACAACTTCCTAAAGTGTTGTTCTATCATGTTTCGACGATCTCAGTATATTATTTTCGATAACCTTCCAAATTCGCAGTTGATCTCGATTCTTGATTTAGTAACTTGAAATTACAACTCGATTGGACTTGTTTTGACATCGAAATTTTCTAATTACAAAAATTGTATCTCATAATCTTCCCCTTTGGCAATTTCATGACAAAACCCTAAAAACAATATGTAATCTACCCAAGCAGAAAAGGAAATTACAAATTTGTTAAAAGACAACATGGAATTTTTCTTCTCTTTTCTCTTCTTCTCTTAGACAAAATTTTACCTGATTTCTTGCACATGGGTCAAGCAAAACTACCAATGAAAGTTTAATAAAACAAGTTATAAAAAATTCCCCCTGAATAAATTATCCAATTTTTCAGATTTTCTCCCCCTTAATTAACCATTGTTCTCCCCCTTTTTGGAACAAAATTGATAAAGCAATTAACAATGATTAGAGCAAAAACTAAAAGAGAAATAATCAAACAGTTTATAACATGTCATTAATCAAAAGATAATATCCAAAAATAATAATGACAGTGTATGATGAAAAAAATATGATGCATGTATGATATGATCAGTATAAATTAAGTATCATCGCCCTCAAAAGGAACAGTAGTAGTCAGAATATCCTCATCATCACCATCATCACTACCACTACTACTACTACTACCACTACCACTACCACTACCATTCTCATCATTATCATCATCACCATTAGTGTGAAAAATCATCCTTAGGAAGCTCTGACGAATCTGGAGATGCCAGTCTGTAGACGTCCTCAGAAGTACTACCTGCCCTCTGCTCTCGAAGAAATCTGACCTCGGCCTGTAGATCAAAGATGACGTCAAACATGACCTTCTATTTCTAAAAAATTAGAGAATATAGTAGATTCCTTGTCATTCATTGTGAAATTCCATTTGTACGAAAAAATATGAGTGACCAGTGGAAGCCAAGAAGTAACAGTGTCTAAACCATTGATTACTTTCCTAGCATTCTCCCTCACAGATTTAGACTTGTTCAAGGCCCAGAGATCCAACTCAAATATGATTACTATATAATGAGCTCAGGGAGGAAGCATAATCTTAAACTTCCTAAACAATACCATAATGATCATAGGGAATGGAGAGAACTTCCTCTTGGTATTTGTAATATTTATGTTTTTCAGCAATTTTGATTTTTTTAAATTTTTTTCTGATTCTTTAAGGGTATTTTTGTCTTTTCTCGTTTTGCGTGTCGAATACCATGGGATGTGCCGAGTGTATTCAAGAGTTGATTGGGGTATTTCTTTGAGTTCAGGACTTTTTGAAATGCAACGGTTCCCATTTTGGCATTTTTCCCTTTTTCGGGCCGGAAGTTCCCAGATGGGACCCACTACCTAGAATTGTTGTGTACGGGAGTTGTGTCATGGGTCCATGGCATTTCATGCATTTTTATTTTGTGCATAATTTTATGTTGAAAGTTAAATTGCATGGTTATAAAATAATTAGAGCATATACATATGTTTTCTGGTGGAAAAATAAAGTCAAAAATATTTTTTTTAGTGGTGGGACCCACCGCTTTTCTTTTTAATGGCCATAAGGCCATTTAGGCCTTGAATCTCTCTCCCTCCCACTAGATTTCTCTCCCCCTCTCTCTTCTCATTTTTTTTTTCTTTTCTGTGCAAATTTCAATATTTGATTACTCCTTAACCATTGTGACTTTGTTGGTGCCGTTTGGAGCATGTCAGAGAGCTCGTTGAGATTTTCATTTTGATAGAAACAATTCATCATTCGGCCAACCCTGGGAATTTTGAAATTAGGGCTTAGATTTGGGGATTTTGGGACTTTCTTCCATTGGTTGAGGTAGGGGTTTCAAAGCCAATAATCCTTTCACTTTTGTGAGTTATACTCCCCTAAATTGTTGTATAGTATGCTTAATTTGTATTAATTACTTGTCAAATGACTCAATTGTTGTATGTGAAGCATGTGACTATGTGTTAGTTAAAATTATATGGAAAAAGCATGCTTAATTGATGATATTACTTGTCTATGGTGTGGAAAATGCTAGATGTTGTGATATAGAAACATGATGTTTACTTTTTTTGAAATTCTCTACAAGGCTTGTTATATTGTTAATATTTGATTTGTGAAGCATGAAATCCTCCTTAGGCATGGCATTGAACTGCATGATGCATTTTATGCATGACATTGGGCAATGAAAAGGGAAAATGTGATTTAAAAAGGAAAGAAAATGATTTTGCGGAAAAGGTTTTTGAATGAGATTTTGTGAAAAACCCTGTCACCTAGGAGTTGCCTAGGGTCCGTGGCATTAGTGCAACCTAGAGGGGACTAGGGAGACTGCCCTAGCGTGGTTGAGTTACCTGGGCCACAAATGACACCAAAGAGTTGCCATGGGTTAGGCAATCCTCCTCTCGTGCCACCATGGAGTTGTCATGGGACAGATTTCATTAAAGGTTTGGAAATGATGACGAAAAATATTTTGGAAATGGGGAGCAACAGTGCATTCCATTTGCATGGCATCATTTATTCTTGACTTGGATTATTAATGTTAATGTTGTGGTTGTATTCTCCTCAGTATGGCAGGATCCCGTTTCCTTTAGTTTCTATTCATTGTATAGATTCATGGGGTCATAAGAGATGTGTCTTAGGCACCTCCTACTGAGCTTTTTGCTCATCCCATTATTATTAACTTTTTTAGGATATGGAAAGGAGGTGGTGGGAAACGATCCACCACAAGTTTCAAGGGGCTAGAAGTTCATTTTGAAATCTTTTATAGTTTTGATTCCTTTCTTTTATAAAGCATCATTTCAAAATGTATTAAGTTTGTATAACTTGGCCATGTAATATAACTATGAGCCTTTGACTCTATTTTGATGTAAATTATGCAAATTGTCAAGACCATGCATTAGTTTCTATTTAAATGGGATTAACGAAGTTGCATTGCGGTAAAAAATTTAATGTTTAGAACCAGGGAATGTACTATATCATTTTCAGAGGGTGTTAGAACAGATTTAGAGCATTTTGCACAACTTCTACATAGGTCATAACTCATTTTATCATTCACAGCAATCCAGTAGCTGATCCCCAGCCCCCAAAGTCATTTTGGCTGATCCAAATGGCTATATCGGTCGATCGATCATTCCAGTAGTGTTGGATCATTTTTGGGCTACAATCGATCTATCGGTTGGTCCATTTCGGTGGACAGAGATAGGTACTTCAGCTGACCTTAGTTCCATTTCAATCGACCGAAATATGGGCCCCTTTATAGCTCTTGTTCTACTATCTTTGGAGCTGTTCCCTTACATTTTTGTGGTTCCTTAGCGCTTTTAATGAGTTGTAGTGGTACATTGAAGGTGACTTAACATGTAGATTGACAATGGTGCCCTTAAGTGACCTTGGGTTTGGGTAAGGACCCGGTTAACTATTCGGACCCACGGGTTTGGGTCATTATAAACTTGGTATCAGAGCAATAGTTTGAATACCATTAGGACGAAGGGTAGAGGCCTACCTAGGATTGTTTGGGAAAGTTGAATTGCACGACTATGTGCTTATATGTTAAGGTGTTTAATTGTTCGAAAGGCATGCTTACTTACTTATCTGCCTATTTGCTTATGTGATCACATGCTTATATGTTTAAAGTAATGTATATTGTTACCATGATAATGATTAAAAGCATGTTGATTTTGATATAACGATAAGTATAAGGAGCATGGTAGCAGCAAGTAGTAGGCACATTGTGAGTAGTTTATTTTTATTCTAATGCAATAAGTTAGGAGCCTGGTAGTGTCATGATATGGGTTATGATTGTTATCAGTAGATTTATCCATATGTATATGCGGTTGAGCATAGGATGGCTATGTGAGTTTTGACCTGAGTACGCAAGGAGCTCGGTTGCTCTAGGATGGTTGGGTGCCAGTTCTTTCTGAACAAATGACTTAGTCTTTTGGCTCGTGGTTTGAGCTATCCAGTGTGGGGTTTTCCTGGTCATTTTGTTGCATTTGTGCGGTGCTTAGAGCACAACTTTTGAACGATTTCGTATTTTATAGCATGGTGTCTATGTTGTGTGTGACGTCCATGCATCGATGTATGGGTTCTTGTGACCGTGGAGGTTAGGTGTGCAAAGGGAGAAAAGTATGACCTTAAGAAGTTATTGTTTGTGACTTGGGTCACGGTTTAGTGCGGAGGTTCTTTTCGAACCGGTCGTGGTAGGTACAGAGGTTGTTTAGGTCACGAATGTAGTTTGTGGGTTGTAAATGTGTATCTTCTGGTACAGTCTAAGAAAGCATGTTAGTTCTAACTGTCTTGAGGACTTGTTGGATTCTGTAGGTCTGGAGTAATATAGGACCAGTTGCAAGATGTAGATCATTTTGTGGTCTTATAAGAGTCCAATTTAGAGACTGGTTTGTCGAGGAGTGATTCTCATTTTTGGATAGTTACAGAAGCATGTTGCGGGTAATTGACTCTTGATGAGTCGATTGCATGGTTCGGTTGAGGAGCGGGGTTTTGGGTTGGCACGGCTGTCTATAGAGTCTCGAAGTGGTGTATAGTGGTTAGTTTTAGTTGTGTAGAGTAGGATTGCACTATAAGGCAGGTTGTATGAGGTCATTGAAGTGCTCAGTCATTTGTGGATGAAGTAACTGATGGTAAGTATTGTGTTACCAAATGGACTATGTTTTGGTTAAAACTTGTGGGCTGAAGTTGTATTTCATGTTGTGTCTGAAGTATCAGGGGATAGTGTTTCGTGTTTGAGGATCCGAAAAGATAGATTTATGATAAGAATGATAAGATGAGGTTGATCTTATAGGTTTAGTTGGTAACCCCATTTAACCTTTAATGGGGCCAAGGGTGTTATGAGGAACAGTGAAGAGAGGAGGTAGTGATGTTAAACCTAGTGCGTGAAGTTTTCTTGTTTAGGTTTGTAGATCGTTTTAGGAAGACTGGTTTAAGTAGTCAGTTAAGCATTAGTGATTGATTGCATCATTGATGATTCTAAAGAGATAGTTGGGTGTTGAGCATTTTGGGTTTTGAGGAATTGTCGGTATGGCATTGTCACATAGAGGTTCTTTTCTAGTGATAAATAGTGGTCATTGTGGGGGAGTATCAAGAACAATGGTTATTTTCTTGTTATGATGGTGTTGTCTTAAGGATGTTTGAGGAAGAATCCCTTAGAAGTGGCTTAATGGTCCAGTGGGATGATAGGTTTAAACTGTGTTTTGAATGAGTGGCAGTGAAAGTTTTATCGTGCGATGTTTAGTGCCGATGAGTAGAACAATTTAAGGTGTGAGCCAAATGTGGATTAGGGATTGTGAGTGTTGTTGTATGTTGTCAGGTAAATGCTGGGATTGTGCCAGTTGAGGCGATTGTAGTCGACTTAGTCTTTAGAGCCAGTGAGGGCGATGTTGCCAGTTAGGCACCTTTTTTCTTTTAACGAGTCGCAGGTTGATGTGATTGACGTCACGAATCTTGTGTATGGTGTTCGAGGTAATGTCACCTCAAAAGGTGAAGGTGGAATGGGTGATTTAATGTCATTGTTTAGCATGGAGGTTATCATTTGGGAGTAACGGGTTCTTGATGGAATGGGACATAGTGTCCAATGTACAGTAATTTTTCCTAGTGTTTGTATATTGTGAGCAATTGGTGCTCTTATCTGATTGGTTTTGGTTAGCATGGGTATCACAATGTAGTGTTTGTAAGGTTCCATTGTTGATAGTGTTTGATGGTCCATTAGTGGCGAGGTCGCCTAAAATTAAGGTTGTAGTCTCGTATGTGTTTCTAGTTGGTTCTTCTTCTTGTGTGTAAGGAGTTCATTTTATCTCAGGTTAGATTGGATGTTCGTGGTTGGACGATTGGTGAGGAATATGTGGCAGGGTGTCAGGTGTTTTTGGATAGGAGTTGTCAGCATCTGATAAGTGTAGGGTACCTTCTATTTATTCTGGTCCCGACAATGTCGTTATTTGTTGCATGCCTTGTTCTCTAGCTAGGAGTTGTGCACGTCTGTGGGTGAACGGACCTGTGTGTGGTTTGTTATGTTTTTAGAGTTCAACGGTAAAGGTTTGGTTGAATGGGTTGACTCACTTTACGGAGGGAGGTGGATTCTTTAGTTTTGTAGTGTTTGTTCTGATACTGGTCTTGACCGATGGTGTGTGAGGCACGAGTTGCCGAATAGGGATTGTGTTTTCGGTGTTTGGGTACTAGCGGTGATGGCTAGGGAATGTGTTAAGAACAACAATTTGAGGATAATTAGGTGATATGATGTGAGTCATGTACTCGGATGTTTATAAAGGCATTTGATTCGAGCAGTGTCTTGAGGACAAGTGTCGATGTTACCCTAGAATTACGTGATCAGAGAAAGTGAAGGTGGGATTCCATTACGGATTAATAAGGATGATTAACTTTGGTTTTGTGACCTCGGTTATAAAATAGTTGCATTTTGTTTTTTGACGAGTAAAGAATTGAATCGAGTAATGTTATAAGTTATTTACCTAGTATGGGTGTTATGAGGAGACTAAGAATCTTTTATGCGGTTGATGATTATGACGTTTGGTGCCATGGTGTTTTTAGCTTGTTACAAGTTGTATAAGTGAGGATTGATTAGATTCTTAGAACTGGTATGTGATTGTATAGTTGTTGAGGTTATGTAGAACGATGGATGGTTAGTGAGTGGATCTCATGGTTGTTTTGTGGACTGTGTGAGACTATGTTTGAAGTTTAAACCTGAGGAAAGGAATGACGTCTGTGTTGAGACCGAATCGATGATGAGAATGGTCTGGCCGACCATTTTTCCTGAGTTAGTCCATCTTTAACACGATGTCAAGTCAAAGGTCCATGATTATTTTGATTTGTCAGGAATAATGAGAGCACGAAATTGTGGGTTGTGCCGGTGTGACAATGTGGACTTATGAGGGTTATCTCAGGTGATAAGGTGTGTTAGGTAGGACCAAGTATCCGATAAAGGGTCTGTGGTACAATCATTGATTATTGAAGATCTCATTTTAATGATTTGTGTCCTGGGTACAAAATAGTGCGCATTACTAATTTGGTGACTAATGTTTATGCAGTCGATAGGAGATTCATTATTTAATCATCTTAAAGTTGTTAAGTGTAATGATTGTTGTATAGTATGATTAGTAGTCATTGGTACAGTTATGTGATGGTGTAGCTACGTGCTAGATAGCAAGTACTTGTTCTGACGGAGATATATAGATAGAGTTGAGGTTGGATGTTGTCCTATTCGGTAGTCTGGTGGCAATGTAGAGTAGACCGATGTCCGTTTTGATTTTAGTATAGTGTAGGGTGTACCAGTTGGACTAGTGTTATGATGTTGTGAGTGATGAGTACCCTCACAGGGTGGTGAGTATTGGGTTTAAGTGGTAGTGGTGTGTGATTGCCTAGTAACGTCCGCTGTCAAAGGCAATAATGTTGGTGAGTTCATGGTCTTGGGGTTTTGTGAGGTTTTCTCGAGAAAGTGTGTGGCTGTGAACCTCTTTTTTAAGGAGGGTAGATTTCGAGGATGAAATCTTTTAAGGAGGGTAGATTGTAATATTTCGGTTTTTTAGCATTTTCAATTTTTTTAAAAAAAAATTCGATTCTTTAAGGGTATTTTTGTCTTTTCTCATTTTACATGACGAACACCGTGAGTGTGCTCGGTGTGTTCGAGAGTTGGTTGGGGCATTTATTTGAGTTTAGGATCCTTGAAAATGCAATGGTTGCCAATTCGGTATTTTCCTATTTTTTGGGCTAGACGGTCCCGGGTGGGACCCACTACTGGAATTGTTGTGCACGGGGATTTTGTTTGGGTCCATTTGCATCTTATTCATTTTATTTAATGTGTTTTTGTGGATGTAATTCAATATGTGTAGTTATATATATGTGTGTGTGGTGGAAATGAAAAAGGAGAAAACATTTTTTTTTTTTTTAAAGATGGGACCCACCATTTTTTTTAGAAAAAGGGCCAAAGGCCATTTTTGGCCTCACTTTTCTCTTTCTTTCCCTCTCTGCGAAAATCTTTCTCTTCCCTATTCTCATTTTCTTTTTCTTTTTCCTTTTTGCTTCAAAGTTTCAAATCTTGATTTCTCCTCAACCTTTCGGAGTTTCTTGATGCCGTTTGAGACAAATTGAAATGCTCGTTAAGATTTTCGATTTGATTGGAGCAAAAATGTTTTTGGTGCACCTTGGAATTTCAAAAATTAGGGTTTAGATTAGGCAATTTTTTGGGGTTTTGCTTCCTTTTGAGGTAGGGGTTTCTAATCCACAACCTCTGTGATACCCCTCGGATCTGAGACACGGGTTGATCAGGCCCAAGCCCAAACCCGAGGGAATATCAAAACAATTAAGCATTTAACAAGCACAGATTACA